>PVKA01019429.1:0-42082 GCA_004027165.1 Ctenomys sociabilis | reverse complement strand
TCATCCACATGGATGACACAGACAAAGGAACTACAGAATAATGTACAGGACTACAAGATAAACCCTGAGAAGACTTCAATGACCACATAGGAAATATAAAGTTCATGTGTTGGTATATAAGTTTTGATCTACCTAGGTCTTAACCATCCAGCAGAAAAGTATAAAAGTATAAAAATGAAGTATACATCGTGAGCCCATATTAAGCTGAGCTGTAAATGGATATGGTGGACAATTTCTTTGAATAACTCCCTATGGTTGCAGAATGCTGGACTGTGTTGGATTGTGGTGTCGAGTTCAAGCACCTAACTTAGTTGAATGTCAATGGAGTGCCCACTTTTGACAGGTGTAGACAAAAGAAGGGTTGTAGAAAGAAAAAATCATGATGTGTGTGTTTAGACAGTAAGTTGGGATAGATAATGCTGTGCTTCTACATAATTCTATGATAGGCAAGATCTACACTAATGGTGGTTGGACAGGATATTATGTTGGCTTTTAGTGCTATGGTCATCCACTAGGTAAATAATTATTGAATTTTTGATATAATTTCACCTATAAAAAAACCTGTAAATATAATATCATGTATGCACCTTGTACAATACCAAAACGTTATGAAAACAGTTTGCTATGTATTAATTCATCGACTCTGAATGGTTAAGGTGTTTTGAAACTGTCTGATTGACATTTGTGTTTTAATAAAATAAAAATAAATGGAAAAAAAATAAAATAAAAAAAGATTCAATAATTATGTATTAATTATTGAATCTGTCCTACTAATTTGCTTTGAAACTGACTCATTGCTATTTGTTCTTCAATAAAATAAAAAAATTGATTCATTGCAAAAAAAAAAAAGAAATAAGAGCGGCACTCATCCAGACAGTGGGACTCGAATCAGTGACAGCAAGCAATGAACGTTCAAGCCTTACGTGAACTTGCCAGGTCAGAAAGTCTGGCTGAAAGACTGTCTCCAATAGAACACTTCAGAAAAGACACAATTATTAACACAGTTAAAAGATCAGTGGCTGCCAGAAGTGGAAGCGAGTTGTGATACATGTCTCAGGCAAGGAGAATTCACAGAGAAGCGTGCCTACTGAGTTTGGTGCTATGACGATGAATGTAAGTCACTGTACTTTTGCTAAAACACTCAGAACATACAGAAGCAATAGCAAATCCTAGTGCCAGTTATAGATTTTGGGTAATAATAATGATTACTCTAGTTTCACAGACTTCAAAAAATGAACAATTCTTATTTGGAGATATTCAAAGTAAGAGACTCAGAGTGAACAAGAAACATCTGGGAGCACTTCTACACACAGTTTTGCTGTGAACAAAACCTGCTCCTAAAGTCTACTTAAGTAAGCATGCAAACAAAGTATCCTAGTAGCAGAAAGAATTCCTTTGGAGAAGGCAATTGTTTCTCTGGGAGAAAATAAATTATAGACTATTTAGAGATAGAATTTGAGAGTTACAGCTTGAGAAAAGGAAAAGAGGAAATTAAAGATGTTTGAAATGGCTTGACACTAAAAATTCAAATTAGGAAAAGGCTAAGAGAGAGAAGGCTAAAAAAGAGTCCAGGAGACACGCACTGGAATGGCTGACCTAAGAGGCGGACTGGGCAGTGCACCTCTGGGGATAAAGCCACACCGCTACTGTGAGACTATTGGATTCCAAAGCATTAGAGAACTTTCTTCTTGCCATCACCTGCCACATCCTGGGATAATATTAAAATACTCAACCAAAGGCCATGGACAACAACCCACCATGGACTCACGGATGAATTAGAACAGCAAATAGCTGTGATTGGCCTAATTATTTCACACTGCATGGCTCATTTATCTCTGTCTTTGTTTTCAAGTCAACATTGGGTTAAAATTCACATCTGTGCATTTGGATGTGCTGTGCTGTCTTGTGGAGTATGCACTAATAACCAAGCAGCAATCACAGAGGCCATGATGCTGGGCACAGCGAGCAAAGCAGCCCACTCCCAATTTCTGTCCCATTCCACATGTGAGGTGCTGCATCCTTTCCTACCTCAAATCTCTTTTATGTATCTTGGGAAAGGGTTGTAGGACAAATACTGATCAAAATATGTGAATCTTGTTGCAGAAGTGCATGCTCTATTCGTGATAAACTTGGTTAAATATCTATAATAAACAAGACTTATTTTTGTCATTCTTGGGGTTTATAGATTTTTAGAAAAAAAACTTAATGTTTATATTGGGCAGGCCAGAAAACTACATGTTCTCTTCACTCATTCATTTAATGATCATCTACCTTGCATTCCTCTGTGCTTCCTAGTGTCCCAAACTTTAGTTGTCCTGCAACTAACGTCATATAGAAACCCTAATAATGACTAAGTAGAGAAGTTTTTCTCCACTCTGTGGGATGATTCTTTTCTAAAAATGTAAAGCAGAAAGCAGTAATTTCTTTACCACGGCATAAAACCTGTGTTTGTCAGAATAGTTATTATTCAAAAGTTCAATAAAGTCCTTTATTTATGCAGGAGATTATAAAGATCAAAGCCCAATCATCCTTAACCATCTGAAACTGTAAGTAATAAGATGAATAAAAAATTGAATATAGTTAGCATATTAACAGCAGAAATTTTAAAAATTTCATCATTCATGCTACTTGTTAATTATTAGGTTTAATTTTTTTTGTTTTATTGAAGTACAAATATCAATGAGACAGTTTTAAGATACCTTCACAAGATGAATTTGATAAATTAATACATTGCAAACTGTTTTCATAATGTTTTGGCATCATAGAAGGTGCATACATCATATTATACTTACAGATATTATTATACTATATGTCTCTTATCAGTAAATAGAGTGTAGCTGTTTGTGTATCTTATTTTTTATACCTGAATTACATCAAAGATTCAATAATTAATACTTTCTACCTTGATATTTTCCTACTGGTTGTCCATAGTACTAGAAGCTGAGATAATATCCTGTCCAACCACCATTAGTGCAAATCTTGCCTCTCATAGAATTATGTAGAAGCACAGCATTATCTATCCCAACTGTACTGTCTATACACTATTAGGTTTAATTTTCAAAAATGTACCTACATTCTAAGAAAGTGATATTAAGTATTTTATAAACTTACTATTTGTTAATTTCTTGACTGATCTATTTGCTCAGCTATTCATTCCTATCATTCGACTAACTTGCTAATCATATTTAACTTGTAATTTTAATTTCTCTCAATGATAATAAGAGAAAACTTTGCTTAGGTCGATCATGAGTAGATGCATAGAAAAATGGGTGATGTAATTCCTTTGAAAGCCTTAGAAAACTTTGTGAAAGCCTTAAGTGCTTCCCCATTAAAGATTTTCATTAGACTACCTTTAAAAATAAGATAAGGGAAATCTTAATGTTTATTTGTTTGTTTGTTTATTTATTTATTTTTGGTATTTTAGAGAAGGTCTACAGGACGTTCAGGGTCTCATTACTACATTGGACTCCTAGTGATCAACCTATTTACAGCCTTCCAAGAGCTGGGATCACAGGCATGCACCACCATGCTCAGTCTCAATGGCCGTCTCAGCCACCCCCGCCCCCTCCAGGGTGAGGCTGGCAAGGTAGGCCCATGGATTGAACTCCCTCTAACTGCCTAAGCAGGTGATTGAATCTGCTGAGCTATTTGGTAATTCCCCTTAATGTATTCTTGAGAGAGATATATTTATGTGGTGTCTTAATCTCTGCTGCAAATCAAAATTTCTGAAATTGATTAATTTATAAAGAACATAAATAATATCTGTTTCTCATAGTTGTGGAGGTTAGACATTCAAGATTAAGTTTTCAACAGTCTTGGTGTCTGGTGAGACCCAATTCCCAGCTTCCAAGATGACATGCCAAGGGCTGCATCCTCCCCAGAGCCCAGGGGAGACATCATGACGAGGAAGGACAGCAGCACAGAAATCGTGAATTCTTCACAATGTCTTTTGTAAAGATCTTGACTTTTACTGTTGAAGAAAAACCTATCATTTCCTTCTACTTAAGTCTGTTATCACTGCATAAAACAGCTATATTGGGAACTAAGGCTCAACAGGAACTGTGAGGGGTAAACAAATATTCAAATAGTAGCATATGTCAGTTGAGCTTCACTTGTTAGAAAAGTAAAAGATATACATACACCAGCAATTTAACACCATATATGTTATTAACAGGGGATAACTTGTTTACAAGTTGATAATTTGACTATGCTAAGGTTGTGATGACACAGGGACTTCAAACAGTAATACAGACATGTTTAATGCCATTCATAGAGAGATTGATGTTTAAGTTCTCCTTTGACAAAAATAGACATTATTGAACAGCACAGGAAGTTATACTTTTAACTTTGATACAACTTTCCACTTTCAATTTAAATGTACATTTCACTATTTCGGACTAATACTAAGTTAATAAGGAAGGATTTCATCTTCTCCCACGCAAGAAACAACTGTCTCACATTTTAACATTTCAAAAGGTGCAGTTAATAATTTAGGTGATTAATTAATTGAAAAGTCATGATGATCTCTGTACAGACCAGCTCTACCGTAAACTTTCATAGCTCAAATAGCTTAAATTTGCTTCCTAACTGCATTTCTAGCAGAAGCAAGGCTCCAGGCTAACGACTGCTCACAAAAGATTCTAATGAGATGAAAAAGTATGAATATAAATTGCACCTTTTCTCTGATGCTTTGCGAGAAAATTTTGTCAGGGATTATGTTTAGAAATATATTGTTCCTGTGATGAGCATAAATGCTCACACTTAATTTCACTTATTGCAACTCATTTCTGTTTCTTCTATGTCTTAAGGAGAGCTCTACAGTACATTTAGCTACATTTTCTGCAGTAAGTAGTCTTTCTTTCTGGGAAAACATGACTTAATATATTATCATTTTTTGTCCATTCAGAAAAGAGGTAGGACTTGTTTACAGCTTCCGGATAGAATATCTTCAAGTTTCTCAAATTTCAGATACATGCTTCCCATAGCTAATAAAAATTTGTGCACAGCTACACTATTTGATAATTATGATACTGCCACAATGGAATGCTTATGGTTTTGTGCTTTACAACCCAAAATGGTATTGGAAATATAAGTTTATAGCCACCAAAATTTTCTTCTCCAAGGTCAAAGAAACATTGAATTAAAAGTAGTATGGATGTTAAATCTTACATTAAAATTTTTAACTATTTTGTAGTGTGGAGCCTTGGAATATTATTATAGAGAAGAAAATATGTCAAAGCATATTGATTCAATGTAAATTTACAGATAATAAGATATTAAATTATTTTTTCAAAAATTAAAAGAAATTTGTATTTGTTTAGACACAAGTGAAGTTGCTGTCACTAGAGACATTAGAATCTAAGTTTTTTTCTTCTCTTATAATGATTCAGAAGTAGGCAGGCTTTCTGAAACTAAGGAGCTGTGGTCTCCCTGACTCTTTCCAGTCATTCATGTAAACATGCAGGCAGTTAATTCAATGATTGCAAACCTTGGGCAAACCTGCCTCACAAGGCTGTGTATGTCCCTGAAAGCTGTAAGAGGTTTGTTATCACTGCTTAGGCTTGCACATCTCCCAACAAGTTGGAAGGACAATGGAAGCAGGGAAGTCACCAGCCTATAGTTTCCAAGGCAAAGCTACTAAGAGTTTTCTTTTGCTATCTGCCAAAGAATAGCTCAGTGGCCACACTTAGCTCTGAAAGAGTGGATGTGTTAGCAGCTTTTAAACTGATCACAAACTATCTCCATAGGGAATTGCTATGGCTTGCTTCTAGATGCCACCACAGAGCCTCATGCAGTCATGGAGGTTTCTCAGAGGTGGCTGTATCCACAATGTATGATACTAGAATCGACTCATGCTGCCTTGTTAGGATCAAGGGCACTACAATTAAGTATATGAATGCTACCTGCCCTAAGTAGCCGGGATAGGAGAGAAGGATAGAGAGAGCTTTGCTATACCTTCGTGCTTTGCCTTCTTCCCACCATGAACTGTCTCTCCTTTACAATGCCTATTTGCTGTGCCATCCTGTCTTGGAGCCAGCTGATTATGGACTAAAACCTCTGAACTATGAGCTAGACAAACCTGTTTTCCTTTAACTTTGGGTGAGATTTTTATTCTTTATTTTTGTTTTGAAAATGAGAAAAGTAACTAAGACAGAATTCACAATAAAATATAACTAAAATGAACTTGTTGCATAATCAGTTGCACCAGCCCTGACCCCAGGCATTCTGAGGGACTACTGAGACCAGGAGTAGTGGTGCGCGTTCATCACCCCAGCATGGGGAGGCTGTAAGCAAGAGGATCACATGAGTCTGAGCTCCATAGTGAGTCCCTGTATCAAATACATAAAATATAAAAATAAAACAGAACTTGTTTTTAAAAGGAAACATGATGTTAAATAAAAAGTAGCTGTGAAACAAATTCTGCTGGATTCACAAAAGCAATGTGTGCTCCAGTCTTGTACATTCTTTCTTCTTATCTACAGGAATTTTTAAACATCATTCTCCATCCAGAAATACCCTAAGAAGGAAACAAGAATTTTTTCTCAAATGGTAAAGCTGAGTGACTGGGGTACCGAGTTCTTTTCTTCAGCATTTGAATACCAGCTAGAATCTATGGAGTTTACACTGTGTGTTGTACATCATTCTGAGGCATTGTCCAGGCAGTGACTTACCAAACCTTTATATAGGCTCTTTAAATGTAGAAATAAGAATTTGGGAAATAAGACATGGAGTACATAATTTTTATTTTAAAATATATTTTCCCTTCCTCTCCTCCTTGCACTCCTATCTATACCTTACTAAAATATTAAGTAGAATACCCTGACGTAGCTCTAGCCTAGCCAACATAGACATGGCATCTGGCACTGATGTCTAAACCACTATAAAACAGCAAGACCAAATGGGTGTAGTTGTGGATCTAGGCACCGTGGTAGACTCACGTGAAGCCCTTGGATGCCACGCTGATTCCTTGTCTGTTAATTCATTTTTCTCTACTACATCGAGGCTCATCTAAAGTTAGGGAAGGGCTCATTTACTCTTTGTATGAGAATTCAATATGTATAAATCTTTTGAAATGTCCGCCAAATTTGTGACAGGCTGGTAATGTGGTTGACTGAAAGCCATGAAGGTTTTGCTGCTAGTTTTCCTCTTGTTGCCTGATAGTCTGTACTGCTGGTATAAGTAGAGTATCCTCCACCTTCTCATTAATATGTATGACCACTGACATAAGAGCCAGAGGTGAATTATACATTTAATGTATATCTACATGTCATAATAATTCTGTTTTCCAGAGAATCCTGACTGAAACCAAATGAATAAGTGATTAAAATTTTTCTGATAAATTCGCAGTACTTTATGGTTTCTCTACTGATTTCTAGTAAGTAAAGAAGAATTTCTATCCATTTCAAAGCCTTCCAAAAAATTAGAGAGTAGGAAGTATCTACATACTTATCTATCTATTCCAACATTACCCTCATAGTAAAACCAGGCAAAGTCAATACAAGATCAGAAACTATGGGCTGCTTTGTCTCTCATGAACATGGGTACAAATATCCTGGGCTGGCCAAACAGCCCAGAGTATTAAAGTGCCTGCACAGGCAGTCACTGAGGCTGGGAGTTTGATCCCAGGGCCTGTCATCCTGGTTCCTCCCCTAGGGTGCACTGAGATGGCAATTGAGACTGGGCGTGGTATCACACGCCTGTAATCCCAGCTCTTGGGAGGCTGTAAAAAGGAGGATCACTATGAATCTGATCTAGTAGCGAGACCCTGAACACCCTCAACACCCAGTCCTAAAATATAAAAAATAAATAAATAAAAGTAAAAATAAATAAATATCCTTAAACACAACATAAACAAATTCAACATACAACAAAAGGATACATGCAAAAATGGATCTGTTCTTGAGATACAAGCATAATCTAACATATCCATCAAATGTAATACACCACATTAAGGATAAAAGCCATGATTATATCAAGTAATATTGACAAAATATTTGATATAATTCAATATTCTTTCTGGATAAACACTGTAAAAATTATAAATGGGAAAAATAAACCTCAGATCCCAAAGGATATGCATGACAAGCCCGTGGGTATCACTGTTACTTCATGCTGAAAAGCCAAAAGCAGTATAGAACATAAACATACAAGAATCGATAGTGTTTCTGTAACATATGTAAAAAAATCAATAGCACCTAATTATCAAAAAACTTGAGCAACCAAAGACATGGAAAGTAGCATCAAAATAAAATGTAGAATAAACTTAAGCAAAGCTGTGAAACATCTGTCACTGAGGACTCTGAGACCTTCATGGAAGCAATTGAAAAGCATAGAGATAAATGAAAAGATACCACATATCATGAATCAGAAGAATTAAACTTGTGAAAATGTCTATCCTGTTCCAAACTATACATGGATCTAATGCAAGCTGTAGCAAAATTTCAGTTACAGTTTGCACAGAAGAAACAAACAGAAAACACCTATCATTCATAAGCATCAAAGAAGCTCTTCAGTCACCAAATCAATCACCAAATAGAACAAAACAAGAGGCTCATCCAAACCTGATTTCAAACTAAAGCATGTATACCAAAGGTACAGAAGGCAAAAATAAATTTACTCAATAATATCTATTTGAACTGTGAGAAATTTACAAAGAGCACACAGCCTGGGAAAAGAGTAAATTGGGATAAACAATGATGGGAAAATTGGATCCCCATTCAGAAGAATAAAATTAGATCAGTACCTCACACCATGTACAAAGATGAGATCAGAATGAGCGGGAGAGTTAGAGTTAAGAGCAGAAACTAAAATTACTAGCAGAACGTGCATAAAAGAGGTAAAGGATTTTTAGTGCCAGCCAGATAGGTCAGTGGATTAAAATGCCTGCTTAGGCAGACACAGGGACCGGGGGTTCGATCCCCTGGCCTGCTGTGCCAGCCCCACCCTTTGAGTTCGATCTGTATAGTGAGACCCTGTAGACACTGATCTAAATACATTACACAAATAAGTAAATAAATAAAAAATAAATCTAAAAAAGAGGTAAAGGATTCTAGACTTTGGTGTGGGCAAATAAATTTATATAATGTCCCCCAACACAAGGAACAAATGAATTCAAGTATTTTAAATTTAAATGTCAACATTCCCAAGCATCCTTGACCATGAAGCAGTCATGTTAGGTTTGCTAAGCCCACAAGTAAAAGTCACTCAATTAAAAGAGCCAGGCCCATGATGCCAGCCCATCTGTCCTGTCACCCTTGTGCCAATACTTCCCCTCCCCACCATTTGCACTCCACAGAAAGCAGAGTGCTGCTTCTCTGCTACTTACATTAATCCTTTTCTTTGTCACACTTGATCATATTAGGCCTTCATTGCTGATAAGCTCTTTTAGTGTCCATGCCTTTTTCAATGTGTATGTCTTTTCTTATAGCATGGGAGTAAATATTCTCAGTGAACATTTATTAATCCATACAGTGCCTTCATGACACAAAGGGAGATGGCACGATGGTTACAAGTGTGATTGACAAGTACCTGAAGCTTGTAGCGTTGCTCCATGCTGGTGCCACAGGTGAGACATAAAACATCAGCCATCACACTTCTAAAATCTAATCCCAGGGAATCTGTTTTTATGCAGGGACGTGCTCTCTGCAGACACAAGCTGACAGAACATGGAAACTATTTCACAAGGCGGCTCTTCAGATGAGAGCTGCAAAAGTTGCTCAGCTGAGCATGGATTTCTATTTTTCTACTCTTTGGTAGAGTTCTCAAAGGAAGCCAATAATCCTATACATACTCTTGTAAGAAAATTTGTAAGAAAAAGAATGTAGAGGTTTTGTAAACAAAGTTAAAATGAATTTAAGATGATAATCTGTTGTTATTGCTGAGGCAGTTATAGAAGTTTGGAGTCATTTAACACTGAGCGGAGTGAAGTTTTGTTTCCTTCTTCCTCTGCCATTTAGAAGGCTCACCTTCTTGCCCTCAATGCTGCTCACCATTGTTCTAATTAAGGCATTTTATAAGGGTGAATGGGGAAATGACCAGTAGTCCATCCCAACAGGGGCCTATTTCCACGCCACGAACATCCGTTTCACGGCTGCCAATACTAACACTTAGGAGGAAATGTGCTGAGACGGCGAGCAGCTTGCGCGCATTTCCCCTACCTTCCGCGTGCAGGATCGATGACCGCCATCAGTCAACAGCTTGGAAGGATTGATCCTTGTAATTGTGAAATTGAATAGTAGGGGAAATGAAAGCTTGCCAGGCTGAAAATAAGGTCTCTCTCAAAGATTTGGAATTTAAGACTTAAGCACAACAAACCACAGGCAGTTAGTTCAAGGAGTTTTGCTTTCCCAGCACTTAATGTTTGAAGAATCTTAGCTTTTCTGAGTGTAGAATTAGCATCTTTGTAGTACAATTATAACACATAATGCACCAATCAACACAATAATACTGTGTCTCTTCAATAAAGACATTATTCTCTTAGTTTCATTTGTCAGTTTATAATTTTTTATAATAAACTTATATCTCCTTTGTGAAGAATTCAGTTGGTGCTATGGTTTATGCCTAGCTTTCCCCCAAAGCCTTGCACACTCTTTGGGGCAGGCTTCTAGAGTCTGTGATCAATTCATGATTCAGTGCTGGGATTGGAGGTGTGAGTGCTACACCAGCCCAGGGTGGGTGACCTGCAGACAATATAAGGAAGGGAGAGAGGCTTGCTAGCCAAAGCCACTACCACACCTCCCTTTTGTCTTTGCTATTTTCTGCCACTATGAGCTGCTGCTCTTTGCCATGTGTCACTCTGCCTCAAAGCCAGCTAGATATGGACTGGAATCTCCACTAACTGTGAGTTAAATAAACTTTTCTTTCCTTAATTTTGTGTGTTGGGTATTTTGTTCCAGCATGGAGAGAAAAGTAACTGAGACAGCTGGACATTAGTGAACTGATAATAATTGATCCAGTTGGTTTCACATGTAATTTAAGTGAACCTGAATGTGATGGCTTATTACCACCTTCCTGGTAATCTTCCATAGGTAAGATTTCATAGGTAAGCACCACTGCTGTCACTTTTATTGAATTAGATGTCATCATTTAGACATGTGTACCTCTCAAAACACCTCTAACCAATATATAGATTTTTCACTTAAAGCGGTTAAAACTTTAAGAGTACAAGCTCAGTTTGAAAACAGTGCAAATGTCAGGACACAAAACAGTTCTCATTTATAGTTGTGTTCAACATTTACTCTCTGTGATTTTTGTGTAGTAACATGAGAAGGCTTAAAATGCATGAAAAAATAAACTGAGAAGATTTAATATTTAACAAGGGCCATCTAAGATCTCAAGGTACTAAATAACTTTTCCTTATGATCTGAGATTATTAATAACTTAAAATTTAATTTTATTAACAATCTTCAAATAAGTTTTCCTTTTATAGCTGCTCAGTAGCCAGCTGTGTCAAACATTTCCACAAATAATATTCCCAAGCAAAAATCCATCTGTCTCACTTGCTAAGGGCTATTTTTGAACTGTTCAATGTGTATGGTATCTTATAAGACAAAACTTCCACTTCATAGTTAATATGCATCAGACCATATTTATTTATGGGCTGGGGAAATAGCTCAGCAGCATAAGTGCCTGCCTGTCAAGTGCAAGGTCCTGAATTCAATCCCAAGTAATGTATGGGATTCATGCTGGCCTGAAACTGGGTGTGTAATCCCAGCACTGGGGAGGGTGAGCTAGGAGCGCCACTATGAGTCCAAACTCTGCAAAAAAAGAAGTTATTCTCCACCTAATTCTGCTTTTATAGGTAAGGAAAACACTTATCAAGTTTAGGTTACTTGCCAAGTTATGTGCAGCATTTGTGGGACAGAGCTAGTTAAATATGTCCAGGTCAAATGTCTGAAAATACTTACGTGAGCATATGACCATCAGGGTGTCAGACCTATGCTAATGAACTAAGAATACCAGGAGCACAAGGGACATCTTCTGCCTGGGGAGACCTCAAGCCTCACAGAAGACCCCATATGCTGCCATTTTCACATCAGCTGTGTGGCTAAACCCAGCAATATGCAATGTATCTTGAGTAGACAATGAGTCATGCATTACTCAAAGGGAAGGATAAGAAAAATTCATTGCCATACTCATTAACAGTAAGTGAAAAAAGAAAAAAAAAAAGGTAAGATAAATCATTCTGAGAGAACAGTAGAGAGCCTATTGTAATAGGAATTTGTAAATCTGCCACGACATTTCAAAGTTCTATGCCTGATCATGTACAGACATATAAGACACATAAATCATCCTCATACATGTTTGCACTTGATCTTTATGAGAAACTTATGTAGTAGATTTATCATAATATCAAAAATGACATATATAACATACATATAATGAGAATTATCATTTGTTATCTGTCTTCCTACTTAAAATATGAGTTCATTTTAGGGACTATAAAATAGTGTGAAAACTTTCTTTCACTCAACTCTCTTCATCACCCTTTTCCTTCTACCCCTATAAGCCTTTGATGAAGAAAAAGTAGTGTTTTATAGCTCATATTCACAAGCCTAATGAAGAACACAAAACAGATCTTTTTCTTTCTATTCTTTGAAATACATTTTCACTTTATGATGGGATTATTCTTTGATGAGTCCATTTAAGCAGGACCAAATTATATTAGCACCAAAAACTAATCTTATAGCAATATGTTTGGGTTGAGGGTTCATTTATCACAAAGTATAGGTAAATTAGTAAGGAAAACAGTAGTTGTCCTGTGTCTCACATATAAAAATCAGTAAGTTTTAAAACTGTACACACCAGGGTCAGGATTGTTTGAATTACCAATTTATTTGCACTGAAGTTGTTTTATTGAACTCCTTACCTAGACTTAACGCTTCATTTTGTTTTCCCCTATACATATTTTCATTACTTTATGTGTGCCATAAAACAGAACTCATTTATTTATTTATTTATTTATTTATTTATTTATTTATTTATTTATTTATGTTAAACATAAGCAGAAAGGAAGACTACACAGTGAAATGTTGACTTCAGGATACATCCTAGCCAGCTGGGGGTCAGGTTCCATTTTGGCCCACAGGGGCACTGTGGCATAATTGGACAGGAAGCCTCAGGTTCCCCCAGGCGGCCGAGCCTACTGTCTTTCATAATATGAAGTATGCCCATGTCAAACTGAACTATAGAATATGTTTTACTTATTTATTTATCTGAAATGAATGAATATTTTAACACTTATGCCTTCCAAGATGTCTTTGACTCTTAAGATGGTGATGGTGAAACTCAAATTTGAGGTATAAAATTCCTCCAAAAAGACAATCTTTTTTGAAGTATAATTTTATATCGCCCCAATTTTCCCTACTCCAGGCATGTGCTTCTCCAAAATTAAAATGAGGCTGTTCATGCATATGTTTACTTATATATAAGTTTTGCATATGTTATATCTATGGACTTTAAATACATATGTATTTATATGTTAAACTTGAGCTGCTTGCTGTCATTTTTCCCTACTTATTGATAAGGGCCATCTTGGCCAAAGTGTTTCTGGTAAAGAGGAATAGGGTTTAAGCTTTAGGGTTGTGTAATCTTCTAAAATTATATTTTTATGAATGAACTTTTAAGGCCCATAGGGGATTAATTATGCAAGTAGGTAAGACTTGTGAGGATAAAATTTGTGGAGAATAGCTTTCAAGCCTGCATGAAAACCAACACAGAGATTATAATAGTACATCAGCTTGTAACAGGTTCCAGGAAACTAAGCATCTTCTAAGCATAACCTTTTCTATCACACCTGTTCCATATAAAGCTCTCAGTTCCTTACACGTGCGGGCGCACACACACACACACACACACACACACACACACACACACACACACACTATTCATTGTTTATTCCTGTACCTTTGTCAGAGATAGGTTTTAGAGGATTCTAGTATTTTGAGGACAGCAATATAGGAGGCCCAGTTTGGACACATGTCTGAAGGCAACACCTATATCAGTACTTGACTTCCTTCCTCAGACCTAAAACCTCTACTGCTCATAACACACCTAATTACTTCACCTGGACTTCAGGTCCCAAGTCCCTTGGCATCTGAGTGACCCTCCACCTCCATTTCCTACTACTTCATCGTGGCTAGCCATCCATCCAACAGTGTGGTCTATCCAGAACTCACCCACAATGCTGTCTTTGATTACAGTGTTGTTCTCATAGACTGCTCTTCAGGGTTACTCTTTCCTGCAGGGAGCTCTTTCCCTTCACATTTTAATTCATCTTGTGAAAAATTGGAAGTAATCTTGTCTAGAAGTCCTTTGGGTCATGTGTATCAGTGTCCAAGCACTGCAAGAAGGGGGTAGGTACTGGCTAGCCTACTCAATATACATGATGGTCTCTCATTCAGGAGCCAACATGTTCAGGACCAGGGCACTGGCTGACTTGGCTTCTTCTGTGACATCTCTCCTTTGTCTGCATGTGTTATGGTTTGTGTCTAGTTGTCCCCCCAAAGCCTCCTGTAGTCATGGGGTAGGGACTTCTAGAGTTTGTGATTAACTCATGATCCACTGGGATTATGTGTGATCCAAGGCTTGGATTATGGATCTTAGTACTAATGGGATTATGGGGGGTGAGTTATTCCTCCAGCCTGGGGCAGAGCCTGAATGTAATATAACAGAGAGAGAGAGAGAGAGAGAGAGAGAGAGAGAGAGAGAGAGAGAGACACACTTTTTTAAAGTAGTGATTGCTCTATCATTGTTGCTGTTCTGCCACCAAGAACTGCTGCTCTCTACCATGCGCCTCTGCCTTGGAGCCAGCTGAATATGGACTGAAACCTCCAGTAACTGTGAGCTAAATAAACCTTTCCTTCCTTCATTTTAAGTGTTGGGTATTTGTCCCAGCAATGAGAGATGAGTAACTAAGACAGCACACAACTGCATTTTCACTGCATCTTCCCTGGTCTCAACTGTGTTCACCAACCAGGTGCCTCTCCCTTTCCTATGAAGGCACCAGTCCGATTGACATAGCATCATCTCCAAATACAGAAACTTTCTGAAGTACCAAGGTTGAAGATCTCAAAACTGTGTTGGAGGAGACAACACAGTTCAGTGCATAACACTAAATGTCTATCCATCAATCCAATTTTAATAAACCCCAAACTCTGTCACATAAAGATTTTGATTCCTTCTTTCTTTCTTATAAGCATGTTTTAGGCTCCCTAAGCACTTCGAAGTTTTTGAAATTCACTTCTATGAATTTTGTTTCTTCATGGTAGTTGAAGGCAGGCAATCTCTGTTAGTGTATTTAGTTGGGTTTGCATCACTATGTCAGAGATTACAAAATGGCAGTAACAGCTGGTTACCAGAACACGATCCATGCTAAGATGCTCGTTATTTTAAAATGTGAGAAAGTATAAAATATATATTTGCCGTTCTTTCAAGGCCAAGTTGAGTGACTACAGTACAGAATGAGAAAGCTGAATGTAGATGAATATATTCTCAAGATACTTTTATCAAGTGGGAAATTTGGAATTTTACCAATTTAAAATAGAACCAATCATGTCATGGAAAATATATATTTAAATTAGAGTTTTTAAGGAATGGCCCAAAGTTCAGGAGCCAGATATATGTAATCATTTTTAAATACTAACTTTATGTTTCTGAGCTAGTACATGGCAACATAGAGACTAGAAAGAAAGCCTTTGATTTATGGTATATACTTCTCAAGCTTTTCAAGCTATCTCAAATGTTCATGGAGTAACTTATTAATTCATTGGGCAAAAATAATGTTATATGGCTTCATAGATTTATGTATTTTCATCAACACTAATCAAACATCTGCACTCTACATTGGATTTTAATTATCCTTTCACTGGAATATAACTGAAGGAGATCCAGGAGAGGAGCAAGTCCGTCATTCCAGTGATCTGACTGAAAAGGTGGTGGAGGACTTCACAGTTGGGGCAGAGCGAGCGAATGACTTGGGGGGACTTTGAGTGTGTGTCTTGTGTAAGAATGTTTCACAGAGTACTGTCACTGAAAGGAATTTTCTTTTCTGAAAACAAAAGTGTGGCAGTGAAAAATATGAAGATTCTTCTGAAACAGTATTGCTAGCCACGGGGTGAAGCTGAATGTGTTTTCCATGTCTCAGTATGTTATTAACACCTTAATTTCATAGTTTTAGGAATTTCTTAAATACTTTGACCAAAGAAATCACTACTGACTTGTTTATTATACAGGGTGCTGAAAAGACTTATATAAGGATAATCTGTTACATATCACAATAGGATTGTTCTTAGATATTTTAAAAATATCTTTACCAGATATTATCTATCTATCTATCTATCTATCTATCTATCTATCTATCTATCTATCTATCTATCTATCTATCTATCTATCTAATGATACACAGAAATAGATATATCAGTGTATGTAATAAGGAAAACAAAACACTTAGTAGAAACCTCTGACATAATTTCCTTCTCCTATTGTTTTCACACTTTACGAATTAGGATTTCATATGCATGGTTAAGTGGCACAGTTTCCTCAACTTGAAGCAAATCATAAAAGTATCTCTGCCAAATATTTGGTGAAAGAAAACTGTATCTATGTGAACTGATTGAGCCCATAAAACAGTTGTTTTAAAAATGCTGTCTTGACCTACTTTTCAGGGCCAGGCCAGAGGCCAGTCTGTTTCTCTTCTAAGCAGTTGATTAAGCTCACACCCTGATCCTTTCTCTTATCAGACTTTTCCACTGGGGACCCCACGCACCAACCCTGATTGCCCCAGGTATAAGTACAAGGTAATCAGGAACAGCTCCCAGGCTCTAAGCCTGCTGGAATTATTCAAATTACCCACTCCACAGGGAGTCTGAGAAGCCCAGCTAGGGCTCCATCATCTTCCAGGCAGGAGCTGCCCCCTGCCCCTGCAGCTCTCTGCTACACTGTCCTTAGGGGGCCACCTGCTGCTCTTGCCCAGTGGAGCTCTGCTATCCATCTCCACAAGTGTCAGTGGTGTTTTTTTTCTTCTTCTTGCTCTCATAAGAAAGTTTCTAATTTTACAAAATAAGCCAATTTAGTGTTTTAGTGTAAAAATATTATGAGAGAAAAAGAAAGGAAAAAAGAAGCAAGGGAGAAAGGCAGCTGCTCAGGACTAAGGGAAGGGAGGATGGAAGGTGCTGGCTAAGGTGAACACATTCTCAGTTGTGCAAGAAACAGGGCGGTGGGTTTTGTGGTGAGGAGAAGGGGCTCTGGGGATAGAGAGACCCAGGAGAGGGCAGAGGAAGTAAAAGATTAAGATGCAATATGTAATGTGCCACTTCCCCATGAGGAAATGTATTTATTATGTATCATGAAAATACCAATTAGAGAAGATCTGTTATAATAGCAAACACCTGGATATACTTTGCTTAGCAATTTGACTGCAGTTAATAATAGTACGTTGCATACTCAAAGTTGTTTTCATAGAAACTCAATTTACCTTTCACCTCTACTTAGTATGCTACCAATCTACATGCTCAACAGGCCTGTTGGACTATGTGGGAGAAATGTCAGGACTGTCAAGCCAGAGATATAAGGCAGGTGGTGCCACAGGATGCTGGACAAAGTGTGAAATTTCCTTGAAATGAAAGACAATGAAATTCACTTTACCTAGAAATAGGAAACCGTACTTTCCAGGAATACTTTCTGCTTATGGAATCGAAAAAAATTTCAGGAATGAATCCACTCTGTCATAACAGCCAATGACATTTTTTTATGTGCCCTACATTGCCTCATCAGAAATAGATTTTAAACTGGTGAACCATGTTTGTAATTGACAACTTCCATCTGAGTGTCCTAACACACTACAGCAGCACAATGCCTGGGATTTTATAGATACTTACATAACTGAACATTGCTGAGGTCATAAAATGAAGTGTAGGTCTTGAAAATGTCCAATTTACAATTCAACAATTTAAAGATGTTCCCAATACAAATATTTAAAGAATTAATCTTTAAAAGTATAATTCACATAATCTGGGAACAAATACACTAGCTTCACTAAATAAAGAACAATGCATTGATTGTAGAGGGCGAGGCACTGCATACTCATCGTACAAGCTGCGCAGACTATTTCACATTCCCCTGAAATAGCCCTATGAAAATCTTAGATTTGCTCCTTAAATCTTGATGATATTGAAAAAATAGTTTCTTTTTATTTTTCAGTATTATCTGTAAAACAGAGACAGTTCCATATTTTAGGATTTGTTCTGAGACTAAATAAAAAATGAAAATATATACAATATTTTTGGAAGTAATCACTGTCAGTGATTATTATCACACACAGAGTTTAAATTAAAAACAAATTTTCCTTACCTGTTCTATGTTATGTCTAAGATATTTGATTTTCACACAGATAGTGTGGTTCAGCTCAACTGTGTATGTTGTAGGGTAATAATGATAAGCATCTCTTCTGAGGGTTAACAACCCAAGTTTACAGACCAAAAATTAGAGAAAAAGAAGAGCTGCAAGGACAGCCAACATTTTGACCCTAGTCTTTCAAAGTCAGTGAAGACTCAGGACATAGGAGCACCTATAATGTAACATCCTGTAACTCAGTTGTGTCTCAAATTTTCTGGTCAAGGAGATTATGGAACCACAGAGGAAAGTGATCAATGACGTAGGGTATGCCTAAGGGGAGTCATATGGAGAGAAAACATTCTCTCAGGCTTTCACAGAGAACAAATTGTTCAAGCAATGACCATGACTCATCCACATGGCTGACACTGACAAAAGATCTACAATGTGGTATAGGGTTTCAGGATAAATCCAGATGTGATTTGACTGAACTTATCAGATACAAAAGTTACATTTCCTGTTATATAAGTCTTACTTTATCTTGATCTTAACCATCCAGCAGAAAAGTAAAAAATGAAATATAAAAAGTAAAGCCATATTAACATGCTGAAAGACTCTTGTAAAAGACTCAAGTCAACAACTTCTGACATTGCTGGTCCTCCAGAAAACCCACTACTGTTATGGACTATTGGACTATATATATATTTTTTATTCATTTCTTTCTTTCTTTTATTTTATTGAAGTACAAATACCAGTGAGACAGTTTCAAGACAAATTATCAGGAAAGATTCAATAAATTAATACATTGCAAACTGTTTTCACAATGTTTTGGTATCGTACAAGGTGAATACATGATATCATACTTACAGACATTATTATAGCAGATGTCTCATCAATGAATTAAGAGAGTGTAGCTGTTTACTTATCTTATTTTTTTATACCTGAATTATATCACAGATTCCATAATTAATACTTGCTACCTTGTTATTTTCCTAGTGGTTGTCCATAGCACTAGAAGTCAACATAATATCTTGTCCAATCACTATAAATGCAAATCTTGCTTCTCATAGAATTATGCAGAAGCATGACATATTTACCCTAACTGTACTGTTTATACACACACATCATGATTCCTTTTTTGTATCCTCCTGCTTTTTCTTTTTCTAGACTTCTCAAAGATGAGCATTCCATTGTCATTAAACCAATTTAGGTGCCTGAACTTGGTGACACAATCCAATACAGTGCAGCATTCCACAGTAATAGTGAGCTATCTGAAAAACTTGTTGACTATAGCCATTTACAGCTCAACTTATTATTATGGCCCCACATTATATACCTTAATTTTATACTTCTCTGCTGGATGGTTAAGACCTAGATAGATCAAGACCTATATAGCAAAAGATGTAGCTTTTGTTTCTGATGAGGTCAGTGAAGTCCCCTCAGGATTTGTCTTGTAATCCTGTACCTTACTCTTTAGATCCTTTCTCTGTGTCATCCATGTGAATGAGTCACAGCCAGTGCTGGACCAGTTTGCTCTCTATGAGAGCCTGAGAGAAAGTTTTCTCTCCATGTGACTCTCCCCAGGCACTCAATACATCATCAATGTCCTTCCTCTGTGGCTCCGTAATCTCCTTGATCAGGTATACTTTGCTGAATTCACACACTTATAATATTTAAATGACAATGGAATACCCTTCTATAACAAAGCTAAACAAAAAAGGTGGATACAAATGAACGACCATTTTGTATCTGTATGTTCAAAATAGTTAGGATAGATATACAGCTACTTTCTCGTAATTCAATGAATAGAAAGATTTGTTCTAACAGTGTTTGTGGACAGGATATCATGTCTGCATTTTGTACAATGAATAACCACTAAGACAACAATGTGCAATTGTATTAATTATTGAAACTGTCTTTCTAATTGGTTTTGAAACTGTCTCATTGCTATTTATTTCTCAATAAAATTATTTTAAAAATAAATAAATAATAACAGACTTTCCACAATAATGGTTAAGAAAATTGCACTATTTGTTGCTAGAAGAAAATCCGTAATACTTTCTTGCTCCAGGAACTGAATAGAGTTTCTGAGAATAAGACTGTAGAAAACTAAGGTCCACATAACATAGCCCACACAAGAAGTAGTTTTACTGTAGGAAATATTTTTCCCTCTTTTGTTATTCTGATACTCAAGCAAAAGGCAAAGATTATGCATTAGATCTCTACAACAAGTGACTTCCCATTCTGCTTCCATTTTCAGAGGGTTCTTCATGGTAGAAATGGAGATCTTTTCCAGTTTTACCTGACTGTGCTCACAAATGTCAGAGGCTTTCAACATAAAAGGTCTTGCACCACTGATATCATGTTTAAGATGTAATCATACTTAAAAAGACCTTTGCATTTTCTTAAAACTCACAAAAAGTTCCAATGATTGATTTATTTGGCTATTTTAAAATAGTCTCTCTTTTTAGAGACTAATGGGAAGTATTTAGAGAGTGCTTCTAACACGTCAGATGTGACAGGCTATGTCATTCCTGAAAGCCTGGTCATCAAAGTCAACAGCACATGTTGCTTGCATTTAATAAAGCTTGGACAAACGTGCTGCTGGACCACTCAGCGTGGAGGAAAGCAGGGCACAGATGATGGCCTGAGAGGCAGCTGCAGAGCAGCAGGCCTGGGGGAAGGGGGCAGACGCCTTCGTGGCTATGCTCTGAGAGGCACATAGGTTCTGAAGCACAAGATGGTTTTTCTGCTAATGAACTTAGATGTGTGGGTCATGGTCAGCTTTTAATAAACTCTGTTTCTTCTTTCAAATATTTGAGAATGAGATATTTTAAAGGAAGAGACCATAGTAGTAAATAGTGACATCTCATTATGAGTTTCATAGAACACTTTTGGTTTAAAGTATTTTTGGTTTTGAAGAAGCATAAATATTATTGCAATAAAAACTGAAGATTCATAAATACAGAAAAAGTCCTCTGGGTGATGGGAAAAGATTTCAAAAGGTATTTTGATAAAGGTACTTTGAAAATGGCTCTCAAGCAAAGTTTTCAACTGAAAATATGTTCTTTAAAAAGTAACATCAATATCTACAATAATTTTTCTTTTTATTGCTATTGCTTTTTATTCTCTGCAGTTTAAGCAGTGTCATAAAAATTTCAGTGATCTTCATGCAGGTACGAAGGGAGTTTGACAACAATGTACCTTGAGGCCGCCCACAGAAGATGAAAAGATTGTGAAAGGCAAGTTTCACATCAAACTATAAGGATAATTATGCCATGAGAAAATTTAGATTGCTATGAGATGCTACAAACCCTTTGCAGTTTATTTCTGCATAATCAAAGCTGCTACCACAAGATAAGCTTTGTTAGAAATTAAGGAATGGGGCATGCCGTCTTTTGTCTCTTGATATGAAATGCAAATTCCACATTAATTTCAAAGAATTAGTCCTAACGAGCCCTCTGTGCTCTCACCTAAAAGCAGCATCACAAAGCTTGTAATTACAGCACTTGTATTGACATCCAGTAGCCAGGTTAGACACCAAGTGACATTTATGTCTCTAGCTTCCTCCTTTGGGTTTTCCTGCTTTCTGAGTTGTTATCACTGGTCCCATAGGCTGTAGGACATTAGGGCGTAGGTGCTGACCACTAGCTGAGGAGTGTTGTGTGGGCAAGCCCTCTGGAGCCAGGCCACCTAAGTTCAAATCCCAACTCAATAATCACTAGCTGTGCAACTTCGACAAGTTTTCTGTTCCAAACTTTCCCATTTGAAAATTAGGGATAATAATAGTACCTGTCCTCATAGGAGTGTGAGAACTGAATTAATTAACATATAAAATCACGTAGAACAATGGCAGTGCTTGATCCTAGTTGTAATTGCCAAGTGAGAAGTGTGTGTGGTGTTTCTGTGTCGAATATATAAAGATGAGTAATTACAGTAAGGAGCTGAAGATCTGCAAGGAAACCTGGATGGAGCTGAGACACTGTCTTGCTCTGCTTTATAATTGAAGTAAGTATTATCAGATAGATGCAAGGCAGAGCTCGGAATTAGAATAGATGAACACATTACAATTGAGAGGATGAAAAGAAAAGGAAGGAAAGGGAAAGAAAGGAAAGGAAAGGAAAGGAAAGGAAAGGAAAGGAAAGGAAAGGAAAGGAAAGGAAAGGAAAGGAAAGGAAAAGAAAGGAGGGCAAAGGCCTGTATTTTACACAGGTTTCTAAGCATAAGCAACATTTCATCAAACAGAGGCCAGGACACACTCCAGGCACTGGGGGGAAAGCCTGTGCCAGCAATGCCTGCGGTTTTCTGGCAGAGTGGCCTGCAGGCCAGTCCCTTTCGCGTTTGAGGAAGAGGAAGGCTTGTTTAAGAAGGTAAAGCAAAACAAACCTGAAAAGATGTCCTGGACCACAAGCGGCGAGGACTAATACTTTGTTTAATTTGATACATGCTTAAGATTTGGGTCTGGAATGACACAGGCTGGGTTTCTAGTTCCACTGCCTAAGTGTTGGAAAGTTAAAGTGAGCATTGGTTTGATAATTTGTAAAAGGAATATTAAAGGACCCTTTTGTAGGATCATTTAAATAAAATATGTAGATGCTCACACACGTAATCCTTTAAATAAAATGTGCATACGCTCACACAGGTATTGTTGTAGATGTACAGGTACTGAACTAAATAAAAACAGAGTAACTTTTTCTTCTTGGACATTATCATGACAGGGAAGGGGACTAAATACACTACAAACAAAACACTTAAAGAAAAGTTACCCCATGCTATGTAGCAGCATGTTCTCTGGCTGGAAATGAAGCTGGGCACATTTTGAAATGCAATAGAAATGCTGATGGACATGAATATGAATTTTATTTTTTTTAAAATTGCATTAAAAATAAAGGTAAAGTCTTTTATTAGGAGAGAACAGTGCACAGAAACTGGAGCTTGGACTTAGGGTGCAAAGGCATGAAATGATCGAGCAGGTAAGTAGGGAGAAAAGACACACTTCCCTTGCTGGGAAGGCCCTGTGCTCTGCATGTGCCATGTAAAATGGAGCAGAAAACATCTTTTAACCCTCACCCCCACGCCCCCACCCTTTGTACATTCACCTGTCCAGGGATAATCAGGGAGAAGATGGGATAAGGTTTGGGGTGAAGTGTAGTTTTCCCCCAGAGTGGATCTACAATAAAGGGGGAGGAGGAACCAAAGTACATGCAAGGGAGATATCTTATCAAAGGTCACAGAATCCCTGCTAGGAAAGCAAGTACAGGTGTGGCACAGTGGTGAGTGATGAGCCGGTGCCTGGAGCAATAGGCATGTGGTCCCTGTGCAGTCCAGAGACTGACTCGGGACACCAGCATGCACAACTGGAAAAACAGCCAGTGCGTGTACAGAAAGCTGAGGCTAGCATAACAACACACATAGATATGGCAATAAGGATGAGGGAGGAAATTTGATCGACAGATGATAAGAAAGACAGGAAAAAGGAACCAATAAGGTTGCATGTTTGCAAGGTCCTTGCTGACCTCCTGGGGGTTATCACAGGAGTGTTAGGAAGGGTCACCATGAGCAGTGTGTATCTCCTCGGGGCCTAAGGGAGAGCTGGGAATGCTCTGTGAAAAAGGAAGGCAGCCAGCGGACAGAGCAAGGAGGCCAGTTTCCCACCTCTTCCTGTGTCCATTTCAGAGCCTTACTGCTGCCTCACCTAGAAAGGTAAATATTAATCTGGTAAGGAATTGATATCCAAAGAACATAAGGAACTGAAAGACCTGAACACTTTTTGAAAAAACCTAATTAAACCATGAGCTAAAGATGTGAATAGACATTTTGAGGTTCTTTTCAAAAGAAGATATAAAACAGCAAATAATTAGATTAAAATACTAATTGCTGCTAATCAGGAGAATGCAAACCAAAACCTCAGTGAGCTATCATATCCCCAGCCAAAATGGCTACCATCCAGGGAAACAGGTCCAGGGGATGGTTCCCAGTCAGCTTTCCAGATTTCAAACATGTTCTCATCTATGTTTGAATCTCGAATTGGTTCTATATCAGAATCCATAGGGATACCTCTAAATGCCCTGGAACTTTCCTAGATGTAATGAATTAGAGTCTCTAAGGGCAAGACCTCAGTGTGTCTAATTATACACATCCTTTATGATGCTGATAGGTTTACAAACTAACAAGGATATTAAAATGTAATATATATATATATACACATATGTATATATGTGTACATATACATATGTATATGTGTATGTATATATGGTGAAAATTGTTGTTCTTCTATTGTGACTGGAACAGTGTCTGACATAGTAGTTGCTGCACAGTTTGACTGCATAAATTAATTAATAAACATACAGCAGAACCTTACAGGATCACTCATGTTGTAAGGTCATCAAAAGCAATCAGTAAAATGACTCTAAAGATACATAAGGACCCAGTTAGAGTTCACTGTTATCATCAGCAGACATCCCTCAGAGCAATTAAATAACATTCTTTAGCAAACTTTGACACAATAAAATAAATACACAAGAAAATAAGACTTAGAATAAAGAACAACATGAATTCAGAACAAGCTGTGCTTTGAAAGCCGTGCTGAAGGTTGATGTGTACCAATATTGGATCCATGCAAATGGCATCATTTGTGAATTATAAACTTCTTTGGATTTAAGATATCCAAATCTCTATATCATTTTGGACAATTTTTAGAAAGCACTATGTTCTGAATAGTTTAAGCCCTGATGTGGTAGGTAAATCAGATCATTGTTTTCTTGCATATGTACTTGATGAACACCTGGATTTTGACATTAGTTTTCTGTTATGCTATCATTCATTTTGGGAATCAGGCTATGTGTGCATCCATATGTTACCTCTGATTTATATGCATTTAATTAAACAAAGGTTGCATTAACAATGTTGATTTATGAAATTTGTTGCAGAGCACCTGCTTAATTAAAAAATAAGAAAACACATATGTACGTGCACACCTCTCCAGAAGACATAATAAAAACTCTGCTATCTTGCATCCTTCTACCTTCCCTACTAACATCATGCTTAGCTGTGATTCTGTGCAATAATTTCTTTACAGTTTTCTATGTAAGCAGGCATAGTCTTTCTGGGAAAAAAAAATCATGAAATTTTTAATAGCTAGAAACAAAGTGTGTAATTACTACTATTCCATGATGAGTATCAGTTTTGCCCAGAATCACTCATATTTAAAATAGCATGGGCTGGGGAGATAGCTCAGTGGAATAAGCGCTTCCCTGGCAAGTACAAGGGCCTGAGTTCAATCCCTGGTTCCACAAAAGAAGAAAAAAGATAGCAT
Organism: Ctenomys sociabilis; assembly: GCA_004027165.1. Lineage (NCBI taxonomy): Eukaryota > Metazoa > Chordata > Mammalia > Rodentia > Ctenomyidae > Ctenomys > Ctenomys sociabilis. Next base: position 16,437 of record PVKA01019429.1, on the reverse strand, counting down.
ATATATTAGGTTTACTTTTTTCTCTAGAAAGTTTAAATCAACATACATAAAATACTAAAAAAAAAACCTGCAAATGCTATAGTCTGGAACTAGTACCACAAGAAAACAGAAAAATAATTGGTACGCCATTTAAAAATAGCAAATATTAGGCCAGCAAGATAGCTCAGTCTATTGAAGAATGGCTTAGGCAAGCTTAGGCAAGCACAGGGTCCATGGTTCAATCCTCAGCATCACATGCTGTGCCAGCTGCCCCAGGGCAGGCTGAGCTGTCCATCCAGTCCGTGAATTGGTGCAGGCCTATAATCCCAGCACTGGGGAGGCTGAAAGCAAGAGGATCACCATGAGTCTGAACTGCATAATGAGACCCTAAAACAACCAAATGTATTTTTAAAAAGCATACTGACATATAATTTATGGATTCCCAATTATACAATATAAACAAAAAAGAAAAAGCAAATGTGTACCTTTACTAATTATCAATTATTACACTCTCTTTAAATTAAAACAAGACAAGAAAATAGTTAAGATTTCTTAAAAGCATGTGCCAATATTCAATTATTTCCCCAATCTTTCATATCTATATCTGTTAATCTGAGCAACAGATTTGATAATAAAAATAGATAACATAACAACCACTGTTAATTAGATATTCCTGTTTTGAAAATGTACCACATATGTATTCTTGTATGTCATTCAGTTTCTGTCGTTTTTTCTATTTGTTTTTGCTTCTGTTTTTATTGTTCAAAATTAAACTAAATTAAAAAGAAATGAAGACTGAGTGCTCCATTCTAATGTTACCAATACCACCAAATAAGAAAGTGAAAGCATGATTGATCTATTTGGTTGCTTCCCTGGTCTGACCCTTGAGTACTTAACTAGAGCCTAAACATTTCTTATGTTCTCTAACACACACTGTACTTACCACCAGGTTTGCAAACAAAATATTTCTAGATTATTTAAAATTCTCGAATGCTTATCCAAAGCATGATTTCATTCAATCTATTAAAATTCTTGGAACAAATTTTTTCATTAGATTTAAGGAATTTCAACTGTTTAAATTATTGGCAGCTCTAACTTGACCTCAATACAAGCGTTAGCTGCAATGTTAGCTCCATGAACACCAAGAGTGGCAGATTTATTGCAGGCTCTAAAAGATGTGTGCAGTTTGATGTAGAGAATATGCAGATGAGAGACAGGGAAGTGACTGTTCAGGCTGAGGGGCCCAAGGAGGATGTGCAGAGTTTACCTGGCCTGTGGGACCTACATAAGGAAGTGTGAAGGAGAAGGGATTTACATCAGACTCTACCCAAGGGTTGGGGTGAAGAGACAGAAAGGTCAACTTTGCATTCTGAGGAAGAGTAGCTGAATGTGGGCAGCCAAAAGAGTTAAGTAGAGTCACGGAGAGGGTTTCGTGCCTTAACAGGGTATGTGACCTATTCCTGACTTAAACAAACTTCAAGACATGTCCTTAAACATTTCCCGCAAGATTCTTGGCATAACCGGATGTTTTTGTAAAAAATGAGTCACTGATTGCCAAAAGACTAATGTTTATGTTCTGTGTGTTATATGCTTGGGTCAACATGCCCCCAAAAAACATGTAGTTAAAATTAGTCAAACATGATAAAAACCACTGAGTGTCCTAGTGTATTTTCTGATAATACATGTATAAAAGCTGTAACAGCCCTAAATAAACTGCCTCTTGCCAACAAAACATTTGGTCCTCTCCTTTCTTTCATCCCTCACCCTATCTCGCCCCACCCTGCCTCAACAGGTCTATGACAGCTGAAGTGTAGGGAAAAACTAAAGCTGGAATATCCACGAAGCCAGGATGATATCAAAGGAGCAGAGAAGTTTTAGAGGCAGTCATCAGCCTAAATTGCTACAGTACAATGGAGTGAGCACACATTAGACTGCGCAGTTACTGATCTCACATAGGCACACTGTTCCCCTAGGGACTGTTAGGGATTAAAAAGAGACAAACCAAGGATTGATTAGTCAAGAGTGTTCCTTGTTGAAGTGCAAAGGAAAAGATAATAGCAAGTACAATAAAACATTAACCTGCTATGTTGGCACATGTCTGTAATCCCAGAACTGAGGAGGCCAAGGCAAGAAGATCACTGTGAATTTGAGGCCAGCTTGGGTTACAAAGAGAGTTCAAGGCCAGCCTGAGCTTCACAAAGAAACCCTGGCTGAAAAAGAAAAAAGTAAAGTATTAAACTATGAGATATGGAGTATAAATGCAACATATCTTCTTGGGGCCCTTTCACTAAGAAAATCTACCATGGATATGCTTGTGTGAAATTAAATGACTGCCAGAAAAACATAAAATTAATAATGTTGTGACTACTTGGGAAAATGAATTTCTACTCTTGTGCTAAGTACATTTCTTTTTTATTTCTTAAAATATAAAAATAATTTATCTAAATAAATGGTTCTGCCATTTATGTAACTCTTTGCTTGACTAAATCAAGTGCTACACATTATTTTGGATGATTAGAGATGATTCACGAATTTGAAGAATAAATGAACCATGACTAATGTATATCCATCTATATATGTCAGTGTATGAATATTAAAATCATCAAATAACTTCAGACATCCCCAGCAGGAGGACGTGGACATTGCTGAGTGCACTGCCAAGGTCTTGGTCTTTCCTTCTGCTCATGCAGAAGCCTGTTTGATGTCATTCCCATCACTGGGAAGAAGAGGACGAGGCTCTAGAAGTGGGATGAGGCTGACGCTGACCTGGGGCCCCACTGGCCTTCTCCTCTTGCTCTGCTTCCCTGGACAGTATTCATGGGCTCTCCAAATGTTGAAGGAATCTCAGTATTGCCACTATTACAGGAAAGGCTTGTATCTGAGTGACTCCTCAGTGAGTTGGAAAGTTCAAGACTTTACGTAGAAGCAGGAAGGATAATTTTACCTTTGGCACTATCAATGGGATGGATAAGAGTTTTCCAGCTGTTTTTCATTTTCCATAAAAGCTCTCAAAGCAATAACTGCAAGTTTTCAATGGTGAATCCTTGAGTTCTTTCTCATTCTTTTTTTTTTTTTTTCAGTCTCTTCTTTTTCCAAAGCTCCTTTCTTTTCTTATTGCAAATTCAACTTTCCATGGAGGTTAACTAGCATTTATTGACCACTTATTACAAGCCAAGAATAACACCATCATAAAATAGATTCTATTTTAAATTCACTTTCATAGATGCAGAAAAACAAAGTGGAACAAGTTTAATTCTCAGTAGAGGGTGCACTCAAACACAACTTTCAGATTTCACAAAGCCTTGTGCTTACTCATGTTCTACAGTTCTCCTCCCCAGGCGGGGGGCTCCAGGGTGCTCCAAGGTGAGCTGTTCAAAAGAATAAACTCTTTGATGTATTAATGTTGTGTGTTTCTAGCTAACAAACAATAATCCCTTTCCAATTAGACAGAATATAGTGAACATAACATAGAAGCTGTAAATTAAATTGTTCTTGGATCTTAACTTGAATCTCACATTACTTTTGCTGTGACATCAGGTTTTTTACTGTCTTTCTTTGTCTTTACCAAGGGGTAACGTTGTCTACATTTAAAATATAAACCTCTCTTTTGGTGTAATTTTTTTAAATGTATTTTAGCACAGGGACTACAGGGTCTCAGTACATAGATTGGACTCAAGGTGATCCTACTGTTTTCAGCCTCCCAAGCACTGGGATTACAAGTACACCACTACACCCAGTCTCAATCACTGTCTCAGTGCACCCTGGTGTTGGGGTTGGCAGGGCACACTGGGGACTTAACCCTAGTCCCTGCACCTGTCTAAACAGGTGCATTAGTCCCCTGAACTATTTGGCTGTCCCCCAAAACCTCTCTTTTGCATAAGTAAGATAATGCTATAATGCAACCAGCATGATGCACAAAACTCTTCGAAGAAAGCTGCTAAATGTATTTCCTTTCTTCTTTCCATCATCTAAGTTAAGAAAGCTACACATGACCAGCACATGCCTCACTGTGTTTCTAGGCAGCATCCTTTTGAGTGAAAGCTCAGGATAATGAGGATGGGTCTGCGCAACATGCTGAGTGCTGTGCATAATTATTTTCTTTTATATAAATTAAGTGTGGAAAAGTAAGGCTCAATTCAGTGTTATGCCTTTTGCACAGTTATTTGTATTTTCATAGTGTACACACAGGTGATACTTAGAACAAAATATATTCTACCGTAATGTGGAATGCTTCCCTTTTGTACAGTACTGGAAAGCTCCTGCTGCCAAGAGTTCCATAACTGTTTATTTAAACATTTATGCTATATTACATGATTATACACCTAATATTAGTACCAATGGTTATGTTTGAAATTCAGAATTACAAAATAGATGATATAATAGTGATTCGCAAACCCTGTGAATAAAAGTAAATTTGTTCCCTGAGAGTTTTGAATCATCTGTGAAACAAGTTATTGTGTATTCAAGAGAAAATTTCAGTGTTATTCGTGGCTCCAATTCTGCTGACAAAATACTAGAATTCTATTAAAAGAATTTTACTGATATTGAACAGAAACGAGCTATTCTTTGCTCAGCTCTGCAGGAAATTCAATTCTCCAGCTTTTGTTCCTTTACACAGTCTATAGACAGTGAGAATCCTTTCTTAGTAACGCATTTTCTAAATGAAGGGAGAAAATCGATTGTTGTTTCCTTTATACAGTGCAATGCTAGAGATCTGACTGCCTTCAAACTCCAGGTACAAGTATTTGAATTGTTTTTCTAGTTCCAGAAACATGCAGGTTATGACCTTGAATGGGAGAGATGAATCTTAACAGTTAACAGTACATTGGGTTCATTCTGTAAACATATACTGCATTTATGGTATTGAACACAATTTCCACACCAACGATCCGTTCTCAGGTTTACTACAGTGTACAACCTTGTATTAAGGGTGGGCTGGAACGGTGTCTGTTGGGAAGCTCCCAGAGAGGCGACACCTTGTCTACTTTGTAAGGGAAATTTTGCACAGAGCTGTTATTTCATTAGTTATGCTGAATTCCAAAAACAAAAAGGAAACAAAGTTTGGTGAAGTAAGCTGATGCTGCACCATGAAGTAATAATGCATCCGTCAGAGCCCTCATTATGTAAAGAGCGTGTGTGTTCTTTCTCTGTGATTGCATGTTCTACAGGAATTACAAAAGGTCAAGAAAGAGATTTAATACCGTCTCTCTTTATAGAATTGCTTTTCCCAACATTACTTTTCTGTATGAAATTTCATTAAAGGGTAATTTTTAAGATGAAGCTTTATTTATAAGACAGAAGAACAATTGAAATATGGTCAGGAATCTCACTGGAAATTTCATAAGCTGTTATAAGGGACACATTGGAGTAGAAATGCCAGATTTCTTAAATGAAGAACTTGTAAGTCACATCCCATATACGGGGTCATATTATTACTGAGCTTTTTGTTTTGTTCATCTGAAATTCAAATTTAATAGGTCATCCTGTATTTTATAGAAAAACTATAAATTCCAACTTATCTTTTAGTTGTGCTACAAATGTCTTTTAATGAACTTGTATAAAATATATTTTAAAGTATTACCAATTTTCAAATTTTGTGTCAGTTTTTGCACTTCCCTCCTCCCTCTTTTGATATACCCCTTTATATATTTAGAGCACCGTCCAAATTCTGAAGTTCTTAATCCTATAATCTTAATCTTGCTCTTGTCATCATTCTATTTTACAAATGTAAGATTAAGACTTTAGAGAAAGGGTCAGGTTTGGGAACTATACACATAGAGACACTTACTTCTAGAAGAGGGGTCTGGGTTAAGGGCTATAAGCTTTCTAAACTATTCAATTTCTCCATCCCTCTTTCCTCTACAAACTCTGACCTACCTCTGGCATCTCACCGTCTCTCCCTCCAACACCCCTCCATTCCTCCCTCCATCCCTTTCTCCTCCTCTTACTCCTCTCTCTTTCTTCTTCCACTCTCACTAGCAGAGTGTATGCTTATGGTTGTACACTGGCATAGACTGTGTGCAGGATGTCTGAGCTTGTCCTGCCCTGGGGTACTAGGTTGGGTAAATGAGCAGCCTGAGGCTCCCTGGGGGAACATACATGGATCTCCTGTCACAGACCAGAGGAGCTGATCAGAGGTGAGGATCAACAGTGGTGACTTAGCACAGCAGAACAGAGGCATCCTGACTTACACAGATCGACCGAGAAGTGCCTGGCATTTGCGTGTGATCTCAAGAATCAAACCAGCAGGCTTTTGCTATGATGCATGTATTCTTTATTCTGAGAACAAAAATACAAGCAACACAGTAATAGTGGAACATGAGGAATGGTTCCTGGGAGAAGAAGGAGGAAGAGAGCCACACCTGGGAAGATAGGGCAGGTACAAATGTCAGTCCTACTTTTGGCACTAATGTAAATTTAAAGCAAACAACAAAAAATCACTTTCTTGGCAATTCACTTCCCTTAGACATTTTTTCTAATAAGTAACTCTAAATTTAAGGGCCCTTCTTTAACTCTTTTCCTTAGAAAATAAATCAAAAATAATTTTCATCATGCTCACCTTAATAAAATACCACAAATGGAACTTGAAGCAATGCATCATACACTATGTTAAATCCTTTTCTAGCTTCTATTAAAATTTACACAAAACACAGACTGGGGGCATTATTTTCTTATTATAAACCTGTTATTTTGCAACTGCTGTGGTTAATTTAAATATTCCCAACTTAAAATGCTCAATTTACAAACCAGTTTTCAGAAATGTCTATCATTCCAGTTATGTTTAAATGTACGGGTATGCACAAGTATTTGTGCTATGTCTTTTGAATGAATATAATTACATGCTTGTGAAACTGAATGTTTATTTTATATAATTAAACAGTTTAAGTAACTACTATTTGGATTCATGAATTAGACAAAGCATTTTAACAGAAAGGCCCACTGGATAATTTAGGGCCCAGCCTTGGCATTATTTTCCTATAATTTAATAATATTCCTTAATTCATTTTTTTCATTTAATGGAAACTATGCAGTATATGATGAATGACAATTTAGGGGGAAATATGCATGTCTGGATCCCATATTAAGGGATCCAATATTGAGGGAGTTTCAGAATAAAATTTTTATTTTATTAGAGGAGAAATTCAACAAACACCTTCTAAACCAATAAAGTAGCCAAATACAGGACTTTTTATGTACTTTGTGCAGGTCTCACTACACAGCTCAGACTCATAGTGATCCCTCTGTTTTCAGCCTCCCCAGAACTAGGATTACAAACACGTGCCACTATGCCTGGACTTGGTGATAGCTCAGAATACCTGATACTGGGCCTGAGCAGCATGTGGGGCTGGTATTAAAGCCCAGTCCCTGAGGTCTAAGGAGGTCCTTAGTCCACTGAGCTATCTCACCGGCCCTTCAACTATTTTTGATTAACTCAAAGACCAAAATGTCAACCGGTCAAAATCCACTAATTTTTAACCATGATCATACTTTACCTTAAAGCTCTGTGGGAAATATTTAATTCCCACACTTGCAGACTGGGAGGACAGCTACAAAGTTGAAAGGTTGGCTGATTTTCCAGTAACAGACAGGATAACACTGACAATCTGGGACCATCTCTCATGGACCTGAGTTCTAGTTCTGCTATTTGCCCACAGACTGATCTCAAGTAATTTATCCTGCTTGGGCAGCAATTGGGTCAATGAAATGGGATGAGAATTTACAGTTTTCATTAGAGTTTGGATCAGCTATAAACTATTTATAAAATATGTAAATAGGCCCACGCACATGCTGTGATGTGAGTAGTGACACATTCTGTTTCTTTACTAATATTTAAAAAAAAAAAAAGGAGAAATTTTCTCATGGTTTCTGAAAAAGTCTCAGGTACAGAATACAATGCAGTCCAAATGAGTAAATGGTACAATCTATGACAAGTAGTCCTATGAGATATGCTTCATATGTCCACAAATTTAGGTCATGATATTATACTAGGTCTTTTTTCACATATTTAAAACTTTGAACAGTTCTTTTAATAAACATTATCCTTAATTTGAAGAGTAATAAAATAATGTCTGAAGTTTGAAAAAATAAACAGAATTCCTCTGGAAAATATTACCTGAAAAATAGGGTATAGTGCTCCATGCATTTTATTCCAATATTTTTCTAACTGTGGACAAGAACTGTGGTATTTATACAAAGGGTTGGTTTGGTCAAGATTCATGAAAAGTTATTTGATTTGAAACCCTGCAACTACAAAATATGTAACTTGATTTTCATTTCTTCTTTCACTTCAGTACTAAAAGTATATCATTTTTAAAGTTTTCTATTAATGCATAAGATGCCTTCCATATATTGTTGGTTCCATGGGTTAAAGTAGGTCTCATTTACATTTATATATGAAAATGAGGTATTGAGAGAGATTTTATGCAAGGAGATGTTAGTAATAAATTCTGTGGCCATATGAGAATCAACTCAGGCATGTTGAACTTATGTCACTAAATTGTATCACTTTAAAAATATTTTTAGATCAGTGACCCTATATTTATTAATCAAAAATCTCAGTTGATATCTTCTCTGTGATACAGGATTAAAATACTGTGTATAATTCTTCCTACAAATATAAACAGCAGAAAAACTTTTAAAAGTTGGAATGATCTTTTGAACAGTTTGTGTTCCTCCAAATGCATGTATTGACATCCTAAACCAGAGCTGGGGAGATAGCTCAGAGGCATAGCACCTACCTGGCAAGCATGAGGACCAAAGTTCAATCCCAGGCCCTGCCTACAATACTGGCCAGATCCCTGGGTACCCTCTTGTCCTCAGAACCAGGCATGATGGCACATACCTGCAATCCCTGTACTGGGGAGGTTGAGACAGTAGAAGCGTTGCAAGTTCAAGGTCAGCCTGGAGGCTGCAAAAATGAGCACAAATCCAGCCTAAACTGCATAGCAAGACCATGTCTCAAAAAAAAAAAAAATGAAAAAAAAACACCCTAACTCATATCATGAGGACATGAAGAGGAAGTTTATAGCATGAGGGTGAGACTCTCAGCAATGAGAATTGTGACCTTTCAGGAGACATCCAGAGAATAAGCTTGCTGTCTTTCACCAAATAAGGCTGCTCCCACAAACAAGCAGTCCACAACATACAAGAGGTCTTACCAGAAGCTGGAAATCTTTCTGCTACCCTAAACTCAGACGTTCTATTTACAAAGTTGTGAGACTCACACCTTTTTCTAACTGAAGCCATCAAGTCCATGGTAATTTCCCACAGCAACCCACAGAAATAGCCAGAGATGGATGCTACTATAAACAGGAGGGGTTTTTTTTGTCCTTCTTTTTTGTGTGCTATGAATGATTGATGATAATGCCTTCTCATGGACTAACCTACACAGCCCTTTTTTTAATACTTCACTTTGAGGCTTGGTTTCACTATGTCACGTAGTTGCCCAGGATGGGCTCGAACTCAATCTACTCACAGAAGTAGCATAACAGGGCTTCTGAGAGCTGTGTCTTTCCAGGCACTTCATCTCCACAGAAAATGAGAGAGTGAGGCTTGTACTTAATAAATGCACTAAAGGCAGGAAGAGGAGCATTCTCCAGAAAGGAAGGGCCAATGCACTCTTCAGAGTGTGGAGTAGACCCAGGAAAAGGCTCACAGGGTAGCGCCATGAGGGATCCTATTCTGATGTCAGATCTACACTGTGTTTTCAAAGACATACTTGGTCTTGTGCCACAAGAACTGAAGACAGACTTCTCTGCTTATTCCTAGAAGCAGGCCTTGGGAACAGATCCCAGATCTCTGATGGACAGGCCATCCCCAGGTGCTCAGCCAGCTGGCCTGGCCCTAATCTCCTGCTTCACTGTGATTACAGGAATGAACCGCTATTTCCAGAGTGAAAGGGATTGTTTTCTTGATTTCAGTTGAAGAAAACATTGTTAAACAGTGGTCTAAACACAAATAAGTAATTCTATATATATTAATTTAGCATTCTTCAAATTTGCAAAATCATTTTAATAGCTCTAAGTTTTGTGTGTGTTGTATGTGCAACTTTAGAATTTTCTATATATATCATCCCAAAGAGACAATTTTAGTTCTATGTTTAAACTTGGATTATTTTTCTCTCTCTTTCTTGCCTGTCTGGTCTAGATGATGCTACAGAGGAGCTACAGTGACTAGAAATAGTCAGAGGTGGCATCATTCTCCTATTGATTCTAGAGGAGAAGATTTCAGTTTTTACTATTGATTATGATGTTAGTTGTGAGCTTTTATGGTATGGTAATCTTGCTTTCTTAAATGTTGACTTTTTAAATTATGAAAGCATCAGTGTTTTCCAAATGCTTTTTCTGTATGTGTTGAGAAGATCCTGTGATGTTTTTACCTTTCTTACCCTATGCCTCAGTTACTAATTTGCCTGTGTTGAATCACCCTGTATTAAGTTCCATTCTGTGATGATGTATGAGTCTTTCAACTAGCTATTGGTGCTAGTCTTACTTTGAAGATTTTTGGAAGAGCTTCAGAAAGAGTGGAATCAATTCTTTTCTTTTTTTATCAATTTAGGACAGGGTCTATAGGGTTTACAGGGTCTCACTACACAGATCAGACTCAGTGATTCTCCCATTTTCAGCCTTCCAAATACTGGGATTACAGGTGCGCACCACTACTCCCAGCCTCAATTGCTGTCTCATCACACCCCAGGGGCGGTGCTGTCTCTGCACATGGGGGTTCAAACCTGGTCACTGTGCTCTGTCAAAGCAGGCACTTTATTCTGCCAATCTATCCAGCTGGCCCAATTTGGCATCAGTTCGTAAAATGCCCTGTAGATGTCACAGTGAGGCCTGGTCTTGAGTTTTTTTTTCTTTGTTTTGTTTTAAATTTGGAGTGTTATTGATTTCTGATCAAATATTTCTACTAGTTACATATGCAATTCTGTTATTGGCTCTATTTTAGAAGGTTGTAGGAATTTAGCTCTGTCTTCTAGGTTTTCCAATTTATTGTTTTACCCTAAAATTTAATGATGGAGAAATCCTTGAGCTACTTTAGAAAAGTGAATTCTTTACCACATGGAAACAATGATCTTGGCCTGTGTCTTGAGCACTATAGCAAGTTTTTTCATGTTTCTTCACCTAGCTGTTACTATCAGGTTCTTAGAGGCATTCACATGTCAGTTTTAGCTATTCCAGGAGAATTTCACAAATCTGTAAGCCTAGGAAGATGCCCCAATGTAAGCAGGTTAAAGGTTGTTTCAAAAATATAACTTCATGGTAAAAGCACTAAGCTTTTTTCCAGAAAGTAAAGGAAGTTGTAGCTAATGGCATTGGGAAGAAATGCACATGGTATTTTAGAAACTTCAAATACCACTAAATTTTTTAAAGCAGAAGAAATGTCAAGAATGGTTTTGTGATTGGCAAACATTACTAATGGAGTTGTATGAAAGGTGAATTTAAGCAGAGAAAAGTCATTGCAGGTCTCACAGAATATAGCAGAGTAATTCCAGAACTATATGAGAAAGACAGAAGAGTAGAAGGATGGAGGGGACAAAATTAGAAGATGCTCTGAGCTTGACAGGGCCATGACTCCAAATATAGAAATCAACTAAGGGTGAAGGGATCCTGAGGGTTAGCTCCAGGGATTGTAGAAACATTGCTGCCCACAGCAGAAGGACAGTCCTGGTTCTTCTTTAATTTGATGTTCAAAAACGGTGAGAAGTTCTTGCCCTATCTTAGTCTTAACCATCCAGCAGAAAAGTATAAAAATGAGGCATATAACTTGGGGCCATAATAATAAGTTGAGCTGTAAATGGCTAGAGTCAACAATTTCTTCAGATAACTCACTATTATTGTGGAATGCTGGACTGTGGTGGATTGTGTTGCTGAGTTCAGGTACCTAAATAGGTTTAATGACAATGGAGTGGCCATCTTTGACAGGTCTAGACTAAAAAAGGGATATACAAAGGAAGAATCATGATGTGTGTGTATAAACAGTACAGTTAGGATAAATATGCAGTGCTTGTGCATAATTCTATGAGAAGCAAGGCTTGCACTAATATTATGTCAGCTTCTAGTACTATTGACAACCACTAGGAAGATAACAAGGTAGAAAGTATTAATTATTGAATCTGTTATATAATTCAGCTATAAGAAATAAGGTAAGTAAACAACTACACTCTCTTAATTCACTGATTAGAGACATCTGCTATAATCATGTCTGTAAGTATAATATCATGTATGCACCTTATACAATACCAAAACATTACAAAAACAGTTTGCAATGTATTAATTTATCAAATCTGTCCTATTAATTTGTCTTGAAACTGTCTCATTGCTATTTGTTCGTCAATAAAACAAAAACAAAACTGGTGAGAAGGAAGCCAGTCACAGAAGAAAACTGCAGGAGGCAGACCGAGAAGGTTTTCTACATAATGTGTTTGGCTGCATTGATGCACTGAAGGCATTTGGTGGGTCAAAGAATAGCTGTTTAAGATTTCCAGTTAGAATTGTGACTGCTATCAGTGTCTACCGAAGGGAATGTTGATGCGCCTGTCAAATTTTTTATTTTTATTATACCTACTTTGATCTTTTAAATCCTGTTTCAATGGGGATTGCCTATAACTTTACTAAATGGTATGAATGTATTTGCTTCATGATGCTAATATCAAATGCATGCATTTAAAGTACTTAAGTCATTAAATAGGTAAAATAATTTGCCGTGTTTATATGTGTGAAAGCTATAGCTCAATAGTAAGAGCTAGCAGCTATTTTCCTCAAATGACTAAGAGATACACTGTATAGTAAGATCACTTTTCATAGTGAAGAACTTCTCCTGGGTTGAACTAATAGGAAGATCTGATTTTTACAAGACTGGCAGGATTTTCCTATAGTTATTACCAAGAAGAGTGGTCTAGATCACAATTTTTTCTCTAGCTTTTAAGTCTGACTTCTGAAGGTCGGTTGCTTTGGAAGTAGGTTGCTTTCCCACATTAATACTTTATTAAAGAAAAACAGGGAACTACAGATAGATTTTGTGATAAACTAAGAAATTTAATAATAAATCCTAACCTATGTTGGCACGCATTGTAAAGATCCTCTTAAGGGGACACTTGTCAGTATTTCATACCTTTTAAAGTACTTAACAAGGAAAATTTTAGGTTTCCTATTTTGGGGTACTAAAAACTCTAATTAAACAAATATTATAATACATAGTATTTTTTTTTACAATGCTACTGACCCATGATAGAAGAATACTAAATCATTTAACAAGAATAGACAGTTTCTGGTTTGTTCTACACAGACATAGTTCATTCTCATGTTAATAAAGATCGAACTGGACTCTTCACTTCTTTCACATGATTAACTTTGAGAGTGAAGACAAAAATTTGGAATGTGAATTTGATTCTAGTCCTAGGAAACAGTGAGATCATGTGGATTACTGAGCTCTGAATTACTTAACGGAGACCACACTGGGACCTGGATAACTTGCATCTTGCTTTCTTATCATATTCACAGTAGTGCAATTAATTTTCATTAGGAATTCATGGACAACTAAATATGTTGAGATTTATTTTGTAAGTGTTTACCAGCACATGTTTGCAGAACATGATTACATGTATTGTGGTTAGCTGGTATATGTACATAGCACAGTTATTAAGATGGGCATGGTGGCGCATGTGTGTAATCCTAGCCCTCACTCCAGAGGCAAAGCCAGGAGGATTACTGAAAGTTTGAAGCCAGCCTGGGCTACAAAGTGAGCTTAAGGCCAGCCTGGACCACATGGCAAGACCCTGGCTCAAAAAAAGTTCAAACAGTATTTTTCTTCCTTCTCCTCCCTTCCCCAAGATATTTAATTTTTAATGATGGTAGAAAGAAAATTAATTCAGATAATCAAATAGACAGGGAGTTCTGAAGTTCTCACCTTTAATCATTATTCATGTTTCAGTTTGCTCCCAACTCATTCAGGGGAAATGCTTGCAACATACTGAAACTCGGTCATTCGAGCCTTTGCCACACTGTATGCAGCAAGCTTTGCTAATATTTATCTTTCTTAGTGCATTTAAAATCCATGAGGGATGAAGATAAATTTTTCTTGACCAAAAGAAATAAAATGACTGTAAACTGGCTCCAAATGCACATCATGTAGTTTTCATCTTCTGATGGAGCAGTATTTCAGAAGATAACTGAGAGGAGGAATTTATAGCAGGTGCATTACTACTTAGGAACTAATCTCACACACATGGCTGTTATCATGAAATATGGATTTTAATAATCCTGGCTCTATGAGTTGTGTGATCCTGCCGACTGGGAATGTGATTAGCCATGGTCTAAAAGATTAATTGAGATATATAGCACATGATTACATCTCGTGAACTTCAAACTACTCTGAATTGCTAAAGTTTGCAGAGTTAATTGCGCGGCCTCACATGTAATATAAATAAATAAATCAAAGTTTTATTATATCAAGAAAGAAAACATCTTTGCCTAGGTCATGTAAACTGGCTCCAAATGCAGTTTAAAGGTCATTTAAACAGACTGTAACTGCACCAGAGGGAGGCAACTTTGTAAAATTATAGGTAAGTATATAGTTGAATTGACAAAGAGATAAAAATCCAACATTTTTAAAAAATTTCCTGAATCTGCATGCAGATCATTTAGATAGAACCTGTGTAAAAGAGAAAAATTATTTGACTTCAAAAAATACATATTTAAGAAGTGAAAAATTAAAATCTGAGTATAACTAATGAAAAAAATTAAATTATTATTTTACAAAAGAGAATAGTGATGTAATCCTTTTCTTAAGTGGACAATTTTTTCAAATTGTATCTCTAAGTACCAAATAAATGACCTAAAAAGCTACTCAAACTTCATCTAATAGTTTTTAAATCTTATTAGACAAGAAACACTCAAAGTTAATTTAAAGAAATGTGCTAATGAAAACACAGGCAACGAAATAGATAAAACATTTTAATAAGATGAACTGCTCACATGTAAGACTAAGTAACAATAATATGCCTTTTACAAACTTCTACACAAAATAGGCTTTTCTGGAGAAATACCACGTCAAGGTAGAGGCAGCAAAACCTAAAAAATAGTCAGAAGCAGCCTGCCCAAATCTACAGGGTCTCAGAAATAGGGCTAAACCCCTCCACCCAGAGGCAGTTCTAGGAGCTCAAGCCCTGAGGCACAGAAGTGGAGCCTATTCTAGAGTCCAGCCCTCTCAAGGCCATGTCTGCTGAAGACGGCCTCTGGAGAAAAAGGACAACTCACCAGGCCAAGCAACAGAGCTGTGAGGCAGCAGCAGCTCAGGCCCAGCCTCAGTCACCTAGAGCTCACCTGTGCTAATGCTGGTCCCAGCAGGACACAGAGGTGAGACACATGCAAGACATCCATAGATGGAGGCACCAAGAAAAGTGTACTTCGAGAATACTCTAGAGGCAGTGGCTGAGGTACAACTGGCTGGGTCTAAAGACAGAAAGGAACAAGGTCAGGACTCAGAGGCAGGGACAGTCATAAGGACACCAAGCATGTGTGGTGAGTGTGACCCAGGGCTGGAGAAGACAAATGGGGCTGAGTCCTGGTAGGCACTCTTGCACCTCTGCCTCTCGCAGCTGTCTTGTGCACCTTGGGCTCTGTGCCCCTGTGGAATCCCTTCCACCAATGGGTATTCTCATGGTGTAGAGATTCTGGCCTGTGTCTGCATGCTAAAACCTGTGGAGCTCTGTGCATGGGTGAGCTCCCTCCTACCAACCCCCCAAATGCTACAGAATTTCAGGTAGGAGTTTCCTCCCGCACTGAGATCTCAGTGCCTCTGAATTTGCTGTCTGCCTGGAGGTTCTTTGTGAGGCCCAGATGGAGAGTTTGAAATGTGTGGGAAATCAGAGAAAAGTACCAGGGCCGTAAGGTACTGCACACTTACCCAGAAAAGCACAGAAAGCACACTCAGGAGCACACTAGGATTGCTGCAGTGATGGAGGCCAGGGAAGCCCTCCAGGATGGGACACCTGACTGGGAACTGCTGTGACCTCCAAAATCCTCCAATATCATTAAACTTATCTAATCATAAGATAAACCCAAGTCCTCTGGTCAGTTCAGCCCACAATAGTGCAACTGGAACTGTGGAGCTCTATGGCAAAATGAACAGGATATCTGGGGGTCAGGTCATAGGACCCCTTCAATCTCTGAGAGGCAGATGAACAAAACATTACAGTAACAGCTCAGACTCCACTTAACACAGCCAACATCTATCCACAGCCTTAGAGAATGGGAAGGCAGGTCCTGTGAGGGCTAAAATATAAGGTCTATTCACTTTGAACTCAGGTAGAAATACCAGTCCAATTCTGAATGCAGCCCAAGCAAAACTTAGAGTGCTCTTCCCTTGTAGGATTTTGTACAAACTCTTTCTTTCTTTCTTTCTTTCTTTCTTTCTTTCTTTCTTTCTTTCTTTCTTTCTTTCTTTCTTTCTTTCTTT
>PVKA01019428.1:0-42065 GCA_004027165.1 Ctenomys sociabilis | reverse complement strand
TTCTGGTTTCTTTTGTCATTTATTTCCAATTTCATTGCATTGTGGTCAGATAGTATGCATGGGATAATTTCTATTTTCTTGCATATACTTAGGCATGACCTCTGGACTAGTATGTGGTCTATTTTGGAAAATGACCCGTGTGCAGCTGAAAAAAATGTGTATTCAGCTGTGGTTGGGTGGAACACTCTGTATATATCCAACAGGTCCATTTGTTCCAAGCTCTTGTTCAGTTCTGCTACTTCTTTGCTAATTTTTTGTCTGGTTGACCTATCTTTTTGAGATAAGGGTGTGTTAAGATCTCCTGTTAAGATTGTGTTTTTAGACATTAAGTTTTGCATGTCCCTTAAGATGTGTCTTACATCGTTGGGTGCTCCTGTGTTTGGTGCATTGATATTTATGAGTGTTACTTCTTGCTCATGAATTTTTCCCCTGACCAATATATAGTGGCCTTCTTTGTGTCGTTTGATCATTCTTGGTTTGAAGTTGAGAATGTCAGAGAACAGAATTGCTACTCCTGCTTTTTTCTGAGGTGCTCTGGCATGTGGTATTGTTTTCCATCCTTTGACTTTGAGCCTATGAATGTCCTTTTTTGTTTCTTGTATACAGCATATTGTTGGATTTTGTTTCCTAATCCACTGTGCCAGTCTATTTCTCTTAATTGGAGAATTGAGTCCTTTTACATTTATGGTTATAATTGAAATGTGCTGACTTATGGTTGTCATGATATTTACCTGGTATTGTTTACTCCTTTGTAACCTGTGTTTAATTGACTGTCCTGCTTAGTGGGTTCCTTCCTTTCTCTTCCATGGAGTTCTGGTCGTTGTGGTGTCTCTCTAGAACCTCTTTCAGCAGCCTGTGAAGGGATGGCTTTGTCATCATGAAATTCTTTAGTTGTTCTTTGTCGTGGAATTATTTCACTTCTCCATCAAACTTGAAAGAGAGTTTTGCAGGGTATAGTAGTCTGGGCTGTAATTTGTTTTTGTGTAGGACTTGAAGAACTCTGCTCCATGCTCTCCTTGCCTTCCTTGTTTGTGTAGAGAAGTCGGCTGTAATTCTGATGGGTTTTCCTTTGAATGTGAGCTCCTTCTTCTCTCTAGCAGCTGTCAGCATATTATTTTTGTGTTAGATTTCTGCGATCTTAGCTATTATATGTCTCGGTGTGTTTCTTCTTGGGTTGAGGTTATTTGGTGTTCTGTATGCTTCAGTGACCTGAATGTTGGATTGTTTCTTCATATTTGGGAGGTTTTCTGCAATCATTTCTCCCCAAATTCTTTTTATGTCATTTGTATTGACTCCTCCATTCTTGTTGATACCAATTATTCTCACATTGTTCATTCTGGCGTCATCCTGCAGGTGATGGATTATTTTTTCCTGCATTATTGTTGTTTTTAAGAGATCCTTTCTCATCTTTTCATTAGCCACACTGGCATCTTCAAGATCTGAAACTCTGTCTTTGCTTTCACTCAGACGGTTTTGTAGACTCGTGATTGCTATTTTTAGTTCTTGTATATCTCTTTGTCTGTGTTTCATGTGTTCTATTTCTTTTCTGTATTGCTCATTCAAGGAATCCATCATATTTCTGATTTCCTCAAATTTTTTATCCATATTTTCTTTAGAGGTAGTTCTTAATTCTTTTTCTGCTGTGTTTCTTCCAAGTTGGATTTCCTCTGTATATTTGTGGACTTGTTTCAGTATTTCAGATCCTATGACCTCAAAAAGTTCTTTTTTGATTTCAGAACTTATTTCTGCTTTGAGGTCTTCATGATCTTTCTGCTGTTGTTTCTTTGCTTCAGATGCTGTTAATTCATGTATATCAGCTGGAATAATGCTCTCTGCACTTGTTCTGGGTGAGCATAGTTTTTCCACCCAATGTTTCTGGAATTCATTCTTTTTTTCAGATACTATGTATTCAGATATTTCTTTTTTAATTTGGGGAATTACTTCTCGTTTTATTTCCTCTATAGCTTTCTGCTGTTGTTCCTTTGCTGCTGTATCTGTTAGTTCGTTCGTTGCAGCTGAGCTAGTGTCCTCTGCCTTTCCTGATGGACTCGAGGTCTGGGATTGGAATTTTCCCCTCTCTTTGTCATTTTGTATAGCACTGATCTTTGACCTTTTGTGTAGAGCTTTGTTGCAGCTATAACCTTAGCTTGTTATGAGATTTGGGTGCCAGTCTATTAAGTTTGAGATTTTCCAGGTATGCCTATCCTGGGTCTGGCTGTTGTCTTCAGTTCCTTTTTTGCTTCAGCTTCTTTGGTTCCCCTCTGTTGGTTCCCGGGGTCAGCCCTCCTGTGTCAGGCCTGTCGTTCCCCAGGTGGGCGAGCCTGGGCTTTGCTGGGTCTTCTGGGCTCATAAAAGGATAGTGGATGATCTTATTCACTGAGTAGGGTGTACTGGGTCGGCCAGCCTGTGCTGGGTCTCGGTCTATAGGCCGTAACCCGAGAAGGCTGGGAAAGGTCCCTCTGGTGCAGTGCGCCTGGAGCCCTCACTCACAGGCCAGGCTGTGCTGGGTTTCGGTCCTTAGCGTGGGACCTTGGATTGTTGAGAAATGACCTTCCGGCCTGGCAGGCTTGGAGTTTTCACTCCAGGCCGACCTGCACTGGGTCTGGGGCTGTGGGGTGGGACCGGTAATCAGTTGGAAATGTTTCTCTGGCACAGTGTTCCAGGAGCTGTCAGCGGGCCATGGGGGGGCAGGTAATCCCTGGGAAATGTCTCTCAGCCCCACGGGCCTGGAGTTCTACACTCACTGACCTTTGATGCCCAGAGAATCCAGGAAATTCCCACTCAATCAGTGTGATTTAGGTCAGGGGTTCCGGGGAAGTTTTGGTGAGTGGTTCCTGAGGTTTCAGGCCAGTCACTGGCTTGGAGGGATTGGGGGCAGGAATCCGCGTAGCGCACATGGGATGGAGCTAATGGCTCTCCCTCACACTCACCACACTCTCACTGATCTGGGAAGCCTGGTGAGTCCTGTAAATTTGATCTCGCTGGGAGAGCTTGGCACGGAAACCGGGAGGCTGCTGGAGTCAGCCACTGTCTCAGGCCAGTCTCTGGCTGGGCGGCGTGGGAGGGATCTAGTAGACTGCTGGAGTTGGTCTTGCTGTCTCGGGAGGTCTGTGGGGCTGGGCGGGTGCAGGCGGGGTGGAGGAGGATGTCGGAGTTGGCCGCGCTGTCTCTGGCTGTCTCTGGGGCTGGGCGGGCATGGGCGGGATCTGAAATTTTCTTATTTCCAACTGACTGTGTATGTTGTTTGAGAAATGTTTATTGAAGTTTTTTTTCTATTTTATAACTGAATTGTTTTGTTGTTAATGAGTGTGTTTCTTATATATTTTAACTATAATTCATTTATGAAATATATAGGTTGAAAATGTGTTCTCTCATTCTATAGATTTTTCATTTATATGTTGATTATTTCCTTTGTAGTAGAGAAGCTTTTCATTGTGATGTTATTCCATTTGTCATTTTTGCTTCTGTTTCTTGTACCTTGGGGCTCATGTACAAGTGCTTTTGCTCACCCATTGTCAGAATATTTTCTCATGCTTTGTTCCTGAGATTCTAAAGTTGAAGTTCTCATATTTAAGTACTTAATCAATTTTGAATTCATTGTTTAAAATGAAGCAGATATGTTCCAGTATTGTTTGTTTATATGAGAACAGCCAGCATTCCTCGTGCCATTTATCGAAGACTCTATCTTTCCCCATTATGAATTTTTGATAACATCATAAAAAGTTAATTGCTTTAAAAGTGAGAGTTTATTTATGTAATGTCTAGCCAGTTGATTTATCTATGAATTACTACGCCTTTTTTTGTCAATTTTGACATTGGATGTTGTGATGCTTCTTGTTTCAATCTGCCTAAGATTGTTCTGGATATTTGGGGTGTTTTGTGGATTTATGTAAATTCCATGCTTCTTTAAATACCTCCACTGGAGTGTTGATAAGAGCTATGTTGAACCTGTTTGGGTAGTATAAATACTTTAACAATATTGATTGTGCTGATTCACTACCACAGTGCGTTGCTTCACTTACATATTTGATCAAGTTCGTTCATTAATGAAGATTTTAGCGCCCACAAGCTGACCTCCTGAATTACACATTTTGTTTTTGTTGCTGTTCTAAATGGAATTTTATACAGTTTGATGTTAGTGTACACAAAATGCTAAGGATTTTGGTACATTTATTTATTTATTCTACAACTTTATTGAATTTGCTAAATTGTTTTAAATGTTTTAACTGTTGTGGAGAGCATGTTTAAAATTTTAGATATACAAGATCATTAATCTTCAAACAATACTTTGAATTTTTTTTCCGAATCAAGATGCCCTTTATTTCTTTCACTTGCCTAGTTTCCCTGACTAGATCTTCAAGTGGTATGTGAATAGAAGTGGCAAGGGGATTGTCCCTAATCTATTGATGATTTTAGTGTAAAAAGGTTCAGCTTCTCATTGTTGAATATGATGTCAACAATATTATTATTGTACATTATATTTAAAGTACTTAGCTATATTTTCAATTTATGGATACTTTGTTGAAAGTTTTTATGACTAAAAGAAATTAAAATTTAAAAAGTGCTTTTTTGTATGTGAGAGGTTCTTATGATATTAGCCATATATTCCATTCATGAGTCATATTTACAGATTTAATTTTTTTTACTTTTATTAGTACATATTGGCAAGTACATAATGATTAAAATTATTGTTGTAAGTTGATACATGTACATAACACATCTCAGTCATTTTTTCTTTTCCCTTCCAACATGGTCCATTAAAAATTTTGCCATCAAGCCAGGCGTGGTGGCGCAGGCCTGTAATTCCAGCACTTGGGAGGCTGAGGCAGGAGGATTGTTGTGAGTTCGAGACCAGCCTGAGCTACAAAGTGAGTTTAAGGCCAGCCTGAGCTGCATAGTGAGACCCTGCCTCAAAAAGACAGAAAAAAATAAAAAAAACTTTTTGCCATCAAAAGATTCATTGATTTATTTTATAACCATTTATCAAATTAGTCCTTAAAAATATAGGTTAATGGCGAGACTAACAAGCCAAAATCCATAAAAACCATGTAAGACAATTATACTAAATCAAGGAGTTTTTAGATTTATAATCTATGCTGGATTACAATAATATTTTCTGTCTTTCTTCCTATTGTATGTCCTTGAACTTCTTAATATATTGGGTTTTTCATATAACTATGTGAGATTTAAACTAATGTATCTGTTGTATGTTACTTAGCATTGTCTTATGGTCCATGGATTTTCCTACAAATGACTTGAGTGATTGTTCTTAATGGCAAATTAATATCCTATTGTATAGAACAAATACTACAAAATTTGCTTTATCCATTCATCTGTTGATAGACTAACAGGCTGCTTCCAAAATTCAGCTATTGTGGATGGTATTGCTATAAACATGGGTACACATACATCACTGCAATGTATGTAACACAAAGATGCTCAGAAGGGAGAATAACCATGTCAAATAGAATTTCTTATTTTAGTTTTGTTTCTTTAAATCCAGAAACTCCATATTGATTTTCATATGAGCTTGTAAAGGTTTTTGTCTAATTGTTCCCTCAAAGCCTCATTCAATCACTGGTTCAGGCTTCTGGAGCTTGTGATTAATTCATGATCCAATTATGTGTGTGAGTGCTACACCTGCCCTGGTGTGTGTAGCCTGAAAACAATATAAGGGAAGGAGAGAGTCTTCCTAGCTGCTGAACTGTTGTTCTCCTTTTCCCAGGAACTTCTGCCCTCTGCCATGTTCCAATCTTCTTTGAAGCCAACTGAGTATGGACTGAAATCTCCACCTACTGTGATCTAAATAACAATTTCCTTCCTTAATTATTGGTTTCAGGTGTTTTGTCTTAGTAATGAGAGAAAAGTAACTGAGACAGGGTTGCAGCACTGCACATTCTATGAAACAGTGAAGAAACATTTTATTTCTCCCTGTAGCTACTCCAGCATTTGTTCTTGGATGATTTATTTATTTATTTATTTTATGTGGCAGCTTTGGTGTGGCATATGGTGCCAAGAGTTGAACAATTACATGAGGAGATGTAAAGCCATATTAATATGCTGAGCTGTACACGGCTTCAGTCAACAACTTTGGTGGATAACCCACAACTATTGTGAACTGCTAGACTGTGATAGTGTTATGCTGATTTCAAGCACCTCTAATAATTGAATGACACTAGAATACCCATCTCTGACAGGACTAAACAATAAAAATGGATAAAAGGGAAAGATCATACCATATTTGCATATACAGGGGAGTTAGGATAAACATGCAGCTACTTTAGAGTAATTCTATGAGAAGAAAACTTTGCACTAATACTGTTTGGAGAGGACACCCTGTGCATTTCTTGTACTATGGATAACAACAAAGAAGAATACAATGTAAAAACTATGATTAATTGAAACTGTAGTATAAATTACCTTCCAAAATAATAGGTGCACAGTTACATTCTCTTAATTCAGTGAATAGTGCGATCTGCTCTATCAGTTTTTGTAAGTAGAATTTCTTTCTTTCTTTTTTCTTTTCTTGGCAGAAGTGGGGATTGAACTCAGGCTCTTACGCTTGACAGGGAAGCACTTATTCTTCTGAGCCATCTCCTCTGCCCCTCAATTTTATTTATTCTTCCATGGTACCTACTCTTCATTCATTCTGTGTTTCATTTTCTGTGTTTCCGCTGTGTTACTTTCTGCTTTAATCTTTATAATTTTCCCACTTATTAGGGCTGTGGCCTTAACTTACTCTTCACTATGTAAAAGCATGATCTCAAACATCAGGTTGTGTATTTGTGCTCATCCTGTTTTCACTGAGTCCCACAGGTTCTAACATGATATATCTGCATTTTCATTTAATTGTGCATAGTGTTTAATTTCTCTTTAATTTAATATGTGATAACCTAACAACTATGTGTTGACATTCTTTATCATTTTTGGTCATTCTAGACTTGAAGTTCATATTATTTGCCAACAGGTTCCTGTTACATAAAGCACTGCATTTCATCCTTTGAGTTTCATTCTATGAATTTCTTTTTAAGTTAAAGATGCTTCTTGTATGCAGTATATTGTTAAATATTGTTTCTGGATCCATCCTGCCAGTGTGATTCTTTTGATTGCTGAACTGAGATCATTTACTTTGATCATTACAACTTCTGTAGATTGGTTTATCTTTGTCATGTTATTTTCCAGCTGTTATTTCCCTGATTTTTCCCTTCTGTTTTATCATTTTCCCTTCCTTTTTGTTTTTTTCTGTTGTGGTGCTTGGTACTGGGATCATTTTAAAAGGCGAAAGATTTATATGATCTGAAGAGGAACCAGAGTATATTGTGGTCATTTTAAATCTCTATCTAGCACATCTTTTGGTAATCTTTATAGGTTGAACTTAGTGGTCATGAACTTCTTCAGTTTTTTTGTTATGGAGGTGTCTTATTTGCTATTAATTTTGAAAAATGGTATTTCAGGTTACATCAATCTGGTTTGGAAATTGTTTTCTTTCAGGACTTGAAATACTTCTCTCTGTGCATTTCATGATGTGAGCATTTTTCTTGATAGGTCTACCATGATTTTGATAGGCTTTCTTTTATAGGTGATCTGTTTCTTTTCTCTAACTCCTTTTAATATTCTGTTCTTATACACAATCCGAGGAATCTACATTATTATATGTGTTGGGTTAGTTTAATTTTGGACATGGCTGTTTTGAGTTATATATATTTCATTTATTTGTATGGCAAATTCTTTATCAACTGTCGGGAATATTTCTACCATTATTTCTGTGAATAATTTTTATGGTATTTGTGCTGTCTTTAGGTTTTTCATAGACCCATTATGTCTATGACAATCAATTATATGTTTCTCTCCTTTTCATCATAAATTTCTTCTTTCTTTCTTTCTTTCTTTCTTTCTTTCTTTCTTTCTTTCTTTCTTTCTTTCTTTCTTTCTTTCTTTCATATAAGTTCACTAAGTAGCTTGGACTCATAGTGATCCTCCTATCTCAGCCGCACCAGAACTGGGATTACAGACCTGTGCTACCATGCCCAGGATTGGGGCATGTATTTCTGGAGCGTGAATGGCATGTGGTACTGGAGGCTCCTTGCACTTTTCAGGCCGCACTTAGGACCACCAAGCTATTTCTGCAGCCCCTTTGCCTCACCTTGTAGCTGCTGGATTGGTTTTTCATGGTGTCTTCCTCTTTTTAAGCTATCCTTCTTTTCATGATCAGTAGCTGCAGTTCTGTCTTCAAGTTCTGATATGCTGTCCTTTCATTTATTGAATATGTTGTGTATACTTTCAATAAAATTTTCACTTTCTTGAATTTTCATTTGGATCTGTTTCATGCATTCCAATTCTTTTCTATATTGGGGCACATTTGATTCCATCATTTTTCTAAGTTCATCTATATTTTAACAATTTCTTCTTCAATATGTTTGATTTTAAGCATCATTTACTTTTGTACTGGCAAGATTATTTCCTCTACAGTTTTTTCGTCTTGTTTTTTTTTTTTTTTTTTTTTTTTTTTTTTTTTTTTTTTTTTTTTTTTTTTTTTTTTTTTTTTTTTTTTTTTTTTTTTTTTTTTTTTTTTTTTTTTTTTTTTTTTTTTTTTTTTTTTTTTTTTTTTTTTTTTTTTTTTTTTTTTTTTTTTTTTTTTTTTTTTCACTTCTATTGCTATCATTTCAGAAAGTCCCTGTGTTTGCCTGTCAATTTTATCTGTTTCATTGTATTCTGGCTTTTCCTGATTGGGCTGGCAGTTTAGGGTTGCATTTTGTGATTGTGTTTATTTTTCTCTGTTTTCTCTTTTTTATTTTATTTTGTTTTCCATGTTGATGTCTGCCAATTTCTTATAATAGATAGCTTTATTACTATTCTTGAGGCTTCCCTTAGAGGTGTCTGTTCTTCATGGATGTCTTCTAGATATAGACAGGACCTTTTGTTTTTCAGAACCAGGGATTGAACTCAGGCCCTTGTGCGTGCCAGGGAAACACTTTTTCTACCAAGCCATCTCCCTGGTCCCGAGTGGTCTTTATATCTGTCTAAATAACCTACCTTGCTGATGCACAGAAGATACAAAGTTACTATTTGTCTCTGCAACTAATCCTTTGGTACAGTGTTATGGTGGTGATTATGATCCTATGCAATGAACAGAGTTATCATACAATTGAGAATAATTATTACATGCATAATTATTACATGAATAATTATTACCTGGCTAAAGTAGTACAGTTTGTAATAACAATAAATTGAAGTGCATTTTAACTGCTGCAAAACTATGGTACCCATGAACTCACTACCATCAACCACAGGGGCAAACCATAAATGTATATAACAAAGTTAATCTTAGACCATGTACTTGTATACAGCAATTTTTTCCTTAGTGGTGTGAGTTTACCCTTTTGTGAGTGGGTGGGGTGTTAAGACGAGTAGACAAACCGAATAAAGTGATTAACAATTTCAAATATAGTAGAACCAAGCCTGGAGGTCAAAGCATGAATGCCCATTTCGAGAAACTGGAGAACATAAGAGGGAAATAATTAAATAGAATACAAAGAAGTACTCTAAAAGGGATGCGACAATATATACTCGCTTCAATGTTTAAATTAAAGACAGTAGTTAATGAAAGAGTGAATGAAGATAAGTAGAACAAAATGAAAAAGATAGCTAAGAAACACATAAACACTGAAATAAGATGGATGAAAGAAAATAGAAAACAAAGGAAGAAACAAGGAAAAGAAGATCCAAGAAAGCGAGGAGAGAAAACAAACAAACAAAAATAATCACAAAATACAAGACAAAGCAGGATGACTTCCTGCCAGACAGGAAAAGGATAGCCAATCAGACAAACAAAGGAGAATAAAAGTAGCAAAATACTTCTGGTGTTTACAGCTCTGTGATAATGTTCATGTCATATCCTAGAAATATGCTGTGTGCTCCAGCCAAGATTGCTCTAAGAAATGTGCTGGGTGTGTAGCTGATCTTGGTCTTTGGCTGTGTAGGCTGGGGTGGATGTCTGTTGGAGTTCTCCATATCCAAACTTATGGCCCCTTGCTACTGCTATAAATAGTTGAAACACTACTGGTATTACCAATTACTCCTCACACGTGGGATTATTGTCCAGGATGTCATGGATTCTGGTCAGTCCATCTGACAAAAGTATTTGTGCACCTGAACCCTTGTGGCCCAACCTAGGTTGAGCTTTAATGAGGACATTTACAGAGTATGAGAAAAATTCTGCTTGATGTTCATTAGTGCTGCTCCTATGAATCTACCTCAGCCCAATATGAAGGGCATTTTAGCCTTTCAAGGCCTTTATTGGTGACTGATATTACAGACATTCCTATAATTAAGTTTTCTCCTGAGGCCAAAATACACATTAAGCAAAAAGAATGAACTGTTCCTTCTACTCATTATTTGTGCTTAGTTGGTTTGTCTAATCACATTGAACACACAAGGTTATGCAATGTGCATAAGGTTATAATGTACAATTCCAGTGATATTATAATGTCCAAAAATGCGATTACTTATGATATTCAACCCTTCTTTCACTCATAAATTTCAAAATCTGTTCTCCCAGATACATTGGCATTTCTGCATATGTAGAAAGCCTTTCCTTTTACCCAGCTTTCCTCACTTTTTTATCTGCAAAGAAACTTTAATCAAATGTCTTGCCAGAGTCCAGGTTTTGTTTGAAGTCTGCACTTTCAGGAAGCTTTTCCTGATTTGATATGGTGGCCTCAAGATTTGAAAAGTTGCACTACCTCAATGTATCTCACTTGTCCCATATTCTCTGTAAACATTTTACAACAACAATTATACTTAAAAAGGAAATTTGTTTACTTATATACATTAACTGTACTGTATAGGTTATATGATACAAAAGACAACTCATTGCTTCTTCACTCAATTTGGTCCAGGAAAGGCAAAAATATGGGTGTATTACATCTTTGTACAGTAAAGATTTTCAGCCAAAAGTAGTTGCCTCTGAAACATCTAAGGGAATATATCAAATCCACAACTGAATTCATAAATTCGGGGATCAGAATAGCTTGTTATGGAGCTGAAAATTGGAAACACACAGTTAGAGATAAAGAAGAAGATTTAAAGCTAATGTTGTATAAAGAATAAAAAATAATATCAGTCCAGGATGAAGATATAAAGAACATCAACATAAGAGATTTGTATGGAAGAAGTGTTTCAGTTTTCCTTCTGCTTAAGAGAATATCTGAGGCACAATTTAAAAGCGAACTTTAAATTTGTTCATTGTTTGAGAGGATTCATTCAATGGTCAGCTGGCTTAAAGGCAGTAACACCGTGACAGAAGGCTATGGTGATGGTAACTTGCTTAGTCCTTGGAAGCTGGGAAACAGACCAGTGGTTTAGCACTAGACACAGCCCCTAAGTTCATGCCTGCATGGTCCATTCAGTCATGTGCAAACTTTTACGTCACTAATTTTCTATGCAGCTCCCAATCCAATGAAGTGAACAATTTAGCTCAAAAGCATTATCCCACCCATTGTGAATTTGACAAAGAAACACACATATAACCATATTTAACCTCAAACTAAGCATAATAATAATTTAATAATTCCACTGAACATGTTGCAACTATCTTCCATGAGATCTAGAACGCAATAATACCTTGTCCAGGTCTTAGTAGTTGCAGAATGTTTCAAAATTCTACATTCATTATCTCTTCTGCTGGTCAAGGAAAATTTAGGGATGAAACCCTGTAACAAATAAGATAGCAGGTAACATTATGTCAAGATTCAATGACACAGAATAAATGTTCCCATTACAAAATAAAGACACTAGCTACATACACTGAAGAATCAGACAAAATGAAGATTCAAGCCCCATCAGGGCAAACATTATTTTATTTATCTCCATATCCCTTAGACAGAGCACACAGTGTGGGTATCTGAATTCTATAAGCCTTCCTGTTTGCAGTCTAGATGGATTCTCCCTTTGATTGGCTCTGCAGAAGGTGTATATTTTTATCATTGCCAACTCTCTTGGGTTATCACTGAGCCTTTGGTCATTCCCAAAGATTTATGTGCTACCCTCTCAGGATTTTCTTTCTTAGCCTCCATGGCTTTTATTTGAAATGTAGATAGAAGTCTCCCTCATATCACAACCATTGCAATTTGTATGTCAGGACAAACAGTGTCTCGTGGATGATGCCCAGGTATGGTGTAACAGAGAGCAGTACTCAGGTCCCTTGGACCATGGCTGCATCAGACTATGGGTGTCTGGATTCCTTGGGAACCAGTTCTCTAGAAAGCCCTTAAGTACAAAACAGAGGGATAGCTAATCAGACAAAAGAGAATACAAGTAGTAAAATACCTCTGGTGTCTACAGTTCTGTAATAGTGTTCTTCTCTCATCCCAGAATGTGCTATGTACCTCAAACATGTTTGTCATGGGAATTGTGCTGGGTATGAAGCTTTATTTTGGCCTATGGATATGGGGCCTGGGACTGGTCCTCTATTGGGAGAGTTCTCCAGAGCTCAACTGCTGGTTCTTTGCCACTGCTTCAAACAATTCCATGTTTCTGGTCTCAGTGATTACTCCTTTAAGGAGTAATTACTCCTTTGGGGCCCTGCCTGTCCTGGGTGTCATAGGTTCTTGTTAGTCCTCTCTTCAAAGACATGGGTCTAGTCCACAGTCTTTAATCTTTGTCTCCTTCAAAGTTTTATGCCATGGACAAAACATAGACATTTTTCTGCCACTGTGTATCACATATTAATATAACCTCTTATGCAATGGACAATGCAGTCATTCTTACAAATCAAATGTCATGTGCTTGGTTTTCGCTGTTTACATGCCTATCAGCATTCTTGCCTTTTTAGCTTTGACCAGAATCATTTACCAGAATCTGCTTACAGCATTCTTGGGCTTCTCTAAGAGGTATCTCCAAACTTTTCCAAATTGTTCCTGCAAACCAGTTCCATACACTTGTGTACCACAAGGATAGTTGTTGGGAGGGTAATGACTTCATTTCTACATACCAATTGTCCTTATTATTCAGGCATGGGAAGCACTTGAAAGAATCAACAACTGGGATCAACTCTTCTTACGGAGCTTCTGCATGTCAAAAGAAATTGTCAACAGAGTGAAAAGACAACCCACAAATTTTGAAAAAATCCTAACTAATAAGCAATCAGACAGAGGACTACTGTCTAGAATATACAAAGAACTAAGATATAACAGGGCCCTCAAATTTAAAGACCCAATTCAGAAATGGGCATCTCACATGAATACACACTTCTCAGAGGACAAAATTAAAGAAGCAAATAAATATAAGAAAAAATGCTCCACATCGCTAACCCTTCATGAAATGCAAATAAAAACAACACTGAGATACCATCTCACTCCAGAAAGAATGGCTATCATAAGGAAGTTAATCAACAACAAATGCTGGAGAGGTTGTGGGGAAAAGGGAACACTTCTCCACTGCTGGTGGGAATGTAGCCTGGTACAACCATTGTGTGGTCAGTGTGGAGACGCCTCAAAATCAAGGTTTTTTTTTATTATAAAAACAAATACTGTGCACAAAGTAAAGAAAAAGAATTTTAATTTGACACATTTCAAGCAATTCAGCCTATAATTGGTTGACTTCAAATTGTACACATCATGGCTGAAGGGTGTGACAGAGCAAAACTTCTCAATCTGCGACAACCAGGAAACAGAGCAGGGGAAGAGAGAGAAAAAAAGTGATAAAGGACTGATTATAGTAGTCAAGGTTACATCTCCACAACCAACCCAAACACACTCAGAAATATGTTTTCCCTATGAAGGTCTCAGGACAATTAAGCTGAAAATTAAACTTAATTTTCCCAGAATGTGAAACTAGGAAGGGGAAATGATTAGGTGTAGCTAATGAAATGGATGTAATTGTAGGAACTCTGGTGTCACATATGCTAGAGAACACATTCAGAAATAAAGGACTAGTCATCCTTCTAAAAAGATATTCAGATTTAATTACACAATGGCAGAAAAGAGATCATTACATTCAGCCGCACCATGTTGGTTTTTATATACTTGACAAGTATCAATTCAATGAAGGCATATACAAGGTAGGAATAGGCATAAAATGAATGAAAAGAGAGACATCTGTTTTCAGGTCTAACATAGAAGAGCTTGGAAGTTTTTGCATACAGCATTTGTTTTATTTTTTTTATTAATTTTATTGGGAAACAAATAGCAATGAGACAGTTTCCAAACCAATTAATAGGACAGATCCAATAATTAATACATTGCATATTGTTATCTTCTTAGTGGTTATTCATAGTACAAGATGCAGACATGATGTTCTGTCCAAACACCAGAAGTACCAATGTTTCTTCTCATTGAATTAAAATAAAGTAGCCGTATATCTATCCTATTTTGTATATACAGATACAAAGTGGTCTTTCATTTGTATCCCCTTTACTGTTTAGTTTTGTTAGAGATGGGTATTCCAATGCCATTTAAACATTGTAGGTGCATGAATTTAGCAAAATAACCCAACATAGTCCAGTAGTCCATAATAATAGTGGGCTATCCATAGGACTGGCAATGTCAAAAATCGTTGACTTTAGCCTTTCACAGCTCCGATTATTAATATGGTTTTTTATAAATTGTGTTTATACTTTTCTGCTGTATGGTTAAGATCAAGATAAAGTAAGACTTATATAAAAAGAAATGTAACTTTTGTATCTGATAAAGCCAATCAAGTCCCCTCATGATTTGTCCTGTAACCCTGTACTGCAGTTTGTAAAACCTTTGTCAGTGTCAGCCATGTGGATGAGTCACAGCAATTGCTTGACCAATTTGTTCTCTGTGAAAGCCTGAGAGAATGTTTTCTCTCCATGTGACTCTCCTTAGACACACACTACATCATCTGTCACATTGCTCTGTGGCTCCATAATCTCCTTGATCAGAAAAGTTGGGACTCAACTGAGTCACTTGATGTTACAGTATAGGTTCTCCTATATCCTGAGTCTTTACTGACCTTGAAAGGCTAGGGCCAAAATGTTGGCTGTCTTTGCAACCCTTTATTTTCTCAAATTTTTGTTCTGCAAACTTAGGTTGTTAACCCTACAGAAGAGAAGCTTATTATTACCCTACAACATATGCAGTTGGATTAACACCACTATCTGTCTGTACAGGCCAACATCTAAGGCATAACATGGAACACATATTTTCCATCTAGTATTGAAATACTAAACTTTAAGTCTCTTAAGAATATGGAGAAAAAAGTTTAAAAAATAAAAAACATTTTTAAAATATGATGAAAAAATTATGTATTTTTACACAGAAATTTAGAAATCTAATCATATATAACATTGCAGCTGCTGTCCTTGAAGATAATTAATGGGTTTTTCCTCCTGGAAGCCCATAAAATTTTCATAGTGAAAATCTGGAAAGAGATCCTTTCCTCTTTTCTCTCTTTTTTTCAATGCAGAACTGGGGATTGAACTGAGGCCCTTGTGCTTGATATGGAAATGCCTATTCTATTGAGCTATCTCCCTGGCCATTTTTTCTTTCTGGACAGGGGCAGGTAATTTATTTATTTGGACATAGAGTCAAGTGTTCTTCATAAACAGTGCTAGTCTCAGAAAAATATCAATTTTTTGTTTATCTGGGAGAGAGTTTTAGGTCCACTATAGCTTCTTCTAGATATTTTGAATCATGTAATTCAGCCAGGGAGGTAAGAAACGTGCTTGAAAATCACATCTGAAAGACACAGGCCTACTGAAACTTTCTTTGCATTACCCATTACCACGATAAATCTTTAAATCTTAGATTTTATCTGTTAAAGCCTTCACGTTTAAATTGGGTTTCCTTGATTTTGGTCTTTTTAAATTCTCTTTGAAATATTTATCCTTAAGTGGTGCATGGTGGCACACACCTCCAATTCTAGCACTTGGGAGGTTGAGGCAGGAGGATCGCTGTGAATGCAAGGCTGCTCAGTAAGTTCAGACTAGGCAGAACTACATAGTGAGCCCCTGTCTCAAGAATTTTTCAGTGAAATATCTATCTTTAATTGCTCTTTTTGCATCATTCATGTTTAAAGTGCTTATTTATACAGTTGGTTCAAATTCTAACATTTTATGACTTTTACATTGTATACTCATTCTATTAGAGAGTCTTAACATATTAATTATAATTTGTTCGAATTATTTGTCATATAATTTCAACAATGGTATATCTAAATCAGGTTCTGATGTTTCTTTTCTTTTTTTGCTTTTTCTTGTCATACTGCATTTTTCTTGCTATTTGCAAGAAAGTTTTGCTTAGAAACTTTTGTGTTAAAACCTGGAGATATGTGAACAATAGAAACTGAGATGAATGTGACTATAGCTATGATTTATGTTAATGTGTCTAGGAATCTGAGCTATGCTTAATATTGGCTACAACTAAAGGTGCCAAAAGTTTCAAATTATTCTAATGTCCTTGTTTTCTCCTGCTCATTGGCTTTGATATTTCTGTCTATTCAGCCTCAGGCAGTCTATATCTTTCAGATCAATAAAATCTACTTTCAGATCAGTAAGATCTACTCTTATAATAGTGAATTTCTGTTTGCCTCAAGACTCATCACTTAGGGACAATCCACTCAGGCCCCCCATCTGTCCTTCTCTTGGACAGAAGCTTTCCTTTCTCAAATAAACATATTCTACTCCAAAAAAAAGATTGATCAGCATGATAATTTACAGCATCATTTTCTTATTTTACTTGTTTTTTTTTTTTTTTTTTTTTTTTTGTCTTTTTGAGACAGGGTCTCACTATGCAGCTCAGGCTGGCCTTAAGCTCACTTTGTAGCTCAGGCTGGTCTCGAACTCACAACAATCCTCCTGCCTCAGCCTCCCGAGTGCTTGGGATTACAGGCATGCGCCACCACGCCCGGCTTCTTATTTTACTTGTAAGTCTGAGTTATATCCTTATTTTCTATAATTTTATTGGAGAACAAATAGCAATGAAAGAGTTTAAAATCAAATTAGTAGGACACATTCAGTAAGTAATACATTGCATATTGCTTTCTTAGTGGTTCTTTGCTGTACAAGGTACAGATATGAGATTCTGTTTACAAACACTATTAGAGCAGATCCCTCTATTCATTGAATTAAGAGAATGTAGCAGTATACCTATCTTTTTGCATTACCTTCAAGGTCAGTGAAGACTCAGGACATAGGAGAACATATATTTCAACCACATATAACACAGTTCTGTCACAAATTTTCTGATTAAGGAGCCCCCAGAGCAATGGGGGCTAAAAAAGCTAATTTTTGTACTAAAAAGCTAATTTTTAGTACAGTTCCAATCATTAATACTTCATACATTGTTATCTTCCTACTGGTTATCCATAGTACAAAAAGCAAGCAGGATATCCTGCCAAAACACTATTAGCTCAAATCTTTTCTTTCATAGAATTACGTGAATGTAGCTGCATATTTATCCTAATTGTCCTGTATATATAAAAAAAGAATGGCCCTTCCTTTGCATTCCCTTTTTTGTTTAGTCCTCTCAAAGATGGGCATTCTATTGGCATTCAAGCATTATAGGTGATTGAATTCAGAAAAACATTCCAACACAGTCGAGCAGTCCACAATAGTAGTGGGTTATGCACAGAAGGTGCCTAGAGCCTTTTGCAACTCAGCATATCAATATGGCTTTATTTTATATACCTCATTTTTATACATTTCTGCTGGATTGTTAAGACCAAATAAAGCAAGACCAATATAACAAGAAATGTAACTTTTGTGTCTGATAAAGTCAGTCAAGTACCCTCAGGCTTTATCCTGTAACCCTGGATCACAGTTTGTAGAACCTTTGTCAGTGTCAGCCATGTGGATGAGTCACAGCCATTGCTTAACCAATTTGTCCTCTGTGAAAGCTTGAGAGAATGTTTTCTCTCCCTATGACTCTCCATAGGCACACTCTATGACATCTTTCACATTGCTCTGGGGGCTCCTTAATCAGAAAATTTGTGACAGAACTGTGTTATATGTGGTTGAAATATATGTTCTCCTATGTCCTGAGTCCACTGACCTTGATAGGCTAGGGCCAAAATGTGGGTGAAACTAAGAGCCCTTCCTTTTCTCCAATTTTTAATCTGTAAAATTAGGTTGTTAACCATCCAGAAGAGAACCTCATTATTACTCTGCAAGATATGCAGTTCGGCTTACACTATCTGTCTAATTATCAAACATCTTAGACATAACTCGGAACAGATGTTTTCCATTAAGCATTGATGTATCAAATTTTAAGATGTTACATAATAAGAGGAAAAAATTTCAAAAAAGTACTATACACATATTATTACACAGCAATTTTGAAATCTAACCATATACGGCCTTGTAGCAGAAAAATCCTGTAACATTATTTTTCTTGTGGTTTTTTTTCCCATTTATTACCCCCCAATAAACATTTACTTGTGAGACAGTATGGTAGCAATTGGTCTGTAATTGCAGAAAGTATGTTTTTAGCAGACCCGAAAGGCAGGCATTCCAAGCATGACTCTTCTATTACACATTACTATCTTCATTAGAGTTGCTTGGTTCACAGGTATCAGTGTATATAGACAGTCAGGTTTAGAATTCTACCACGTAATTGCTACTTTCAAAAACCAGCTGATGTTTCTCAGGATCATTGCCTTGTCTATCTTGTGTGTACAAATGAATGGTTTTGTCCCTGTCCTATTTTCCAGCTTTTCTCCTTACGCTCTCCTTATTGTCCAATTCTCAAGTTCTCGCTTTCTTTTTAGCTGTGTTATACCTTTTTATTTATATTTCTTCTTTTGATTACTTATACTAGGAAGACTATATGGTACTTGTACATGTTCTGTTTTATTTCATTTATGACTATATCTTCAAGTGGCATCCACTTAAATATAAATACTTCAAGTTTATCTTTCTTTATAGCTAAATAATACTCCATTGTATAAAATTTCCACATCTTTTTCAAGTATTCCTCATGTGAAGGGCATCTTGGTTGTTTCCAAGATTTGGCTATCATAAATTGTGCTGCTATGAACATAGGTACACATATATCACTGATATGATGTTTTCAGTTGCTCTGGGAAAATTCCCAGTAAGAGTACAGATGGTTTGACAGGGATTTCCAGTCCTTCTTTTGTGAGGAGTCTCCACACTGATTTCTATAATGGTTGCACCAGTCTACATTGCCATCAGCAATAGAGAAGTATTCCATTTTTTCCAAATCTTCTCCAACATTTTTTGTTGGTTGAATACTTTATGTTAGCCATTCTTTCTGGAGTGAGATGGTATCCCACATTTGTTTTAATTACATTTCATGGATGGCTAGTGATGTGGAGTATTTTTTCAAATATTTATTCACTTCTTTAATTTCATCCTCTAAGAAGTGTGTATTGATCTCGGATGCCAATTTCCGGATTTGATGTTTAATTTGAGATCCCAAATCTATTTTAGTTCTTTAAAAATTATAGAGAGCACACCTTTGTCTGAGTGATTAATAGTTAAGATTTTTTTCAGAATTTGTGGGTTGTCATTTCACTGTGTTGATAATTTCTTTTCACATGCAAAACTTCTCAATAAGAATTCGTCCCAGTTGTTAATTCTTTCATGTTTTTTCATGAAATATTTGCCTACCTCTATGTCTTCAAGACTTCCTCCTACTTTCTTTTCCAAGAGATTGAGTGTTTCTGTTTTAATATTCAGGTCTTTAATTGATTTTTACTTTAAATTAATGCATGTTGATAGACCTGAGTCAAGTTTTAGTTTTTGACATATAGAAAGCCAGTTTTTTCCAGCACTATTTGTTAAAGAGGCTATCTTTCTTCCAGTAAGCATGTTTGGCCCCTTTATCAAAGACCAGGTGAGTGAGTGTGATCATAGACCACTGTTCATCTTCTAATTTATTCCACTGATCCTCAGGTCTATTTCATTGACAACATGGTGTTGATTTTATCATGGTAGCTTTGTAGTATAATTTCAACTCAGGAATTATAGTGCTTTCTGTTTTGTCTGGTCGTTTCTTTTTCCAAAGAAATGTGGGAAACAATTTCTTCAGGTCAGGGATGTATGTTGTTGGCAGTTTGATAGGGATTGAATTAAATCTATGCAATTTTGGGAATATGGCCCTCTTCACGAGGTTGGTTCTTCCTATCCAGGAGCAGGGAATATCTTTCTATTTTCTGAAATCCTTTATGATCTCTTTTCTTAGGGTACTATAATTTTCCATGAAAAGATCTTTGCCTTCCTTTGTTAAATGAATTCCAAGGTATTTCATTTTTCTCAGTGCTATTGCAAAAGTTATTTTTTCTATACTTTCATTCTCAGTGTGTTTATTATCTGTATGGATAAGTGTGATTGACTTTTGAGTATTGAATTTGTATCCTGCTATGCTACTGAATTTGTGTATCAATTCTAGTACCTTCTTGGTGGAATTTTTTGGGTGTTCCAAATAAAGTATCATGTCATCTGCAAATAGTGGTAATTTAGCTTCTTTACTTATTCTTATTCTTTTAATTTCTCCCTCTTGTCTAGTGGTTGTAGCTAATGATTCCGAAACTATATTGAGTAGGAGGGATGCAAAAGGAAATACTTTTCTTCCCAGATCTAAAAGTAAATGATTTCATTTTTTCCCATTTATAATTATATTAGTCACTGTGTTGTCATAAATGCTTTCATCAAATTGAAGTAGCGGCCTTTTATTGCAATTTAATGTAGGACCTTGAATATGAATGAATGTTGGACTATTTATTTATTTTATTGAAGTACAAATGGCAATGAGACAGTTTCAAGACACATTAGCAGGATAGATTCAATAAAATAATACATTGCAAACTGCTTTCATAATGTTTTGGTATCGTACAAGGTGCATACATGATATACTTACGGACATTATTATAGCATATGTTTCTTATCAGTAAATTAAGAGAGTGTAGCTGTTTACTTGTCTTATTTTTTTATACCTGAATTATATCACAGATTCAATAATTAATATTTTCTACCTTGTTATTTTCCTAGTGGTTGTCCATAGTACTAGAATCCGACATAATATCCCGTCCAACCACTATTAGTGCAAATCTTGCTTCTCATAGAATTATTCAGAAGCACGACAAATTTATCCTAACGACACTTTTTATACAAACACATCATCATTCTTCCTTTCTATACCTCTTTTTGTCTAGACCTGTCAACGATGGGCACTCCATTGTCATTAAACCAATGTAGGTGTCTGAAGTTGGTGACACAATCCAACAGAGTCCAGCATTCCACAATAATAGTGAGTTATCTGAAGAAGTTGTTATCTGTAGCCATTTGCAGCTTCAACTTATTATTATGGCCCCCATTTTATACATTTTTATACTTTTCTGCTGGATGGTTAAGACCGAGAAGTGTTGGACTTTGTCAAAACCTTTTTCTGAAACAATTGAGATGTTTGTTTGGTTTATTTATTTCACTCTATTAATATAGTGTATTACATTTATATGTTCTCAAATATTGAACCATACTTGCATCCCTGGAATGAGTCCTACCTGGTCATGGTTTATGATCTTGTTTATTATTTGCTGTGTTCTATTTGCGAGGATTTTACTGAGGCTTTTTGCTTCTATATTCATGAGGGAGATTGGCCTGTATTTCTTTTCTTTGAGTTGTTACTTTTCCTGGTTTTGAAATCAGTATAATACTTGCCTCCAGGAATGAATTTCAGAGGACTGCTTCCTTTTCAATTTCATTGAACAGTTTAAAGAGTGTAGGGACTATATTTTCCAAAAATTTCTTGCAGAATTCATCTGTGAATGCATCAGGACCTGCAATTTTCTTTGTTGGCAGGCATTTTATTACATTTTGAATTTTATTGGCTCTTATTGGCTTATTGACAGTTGCTATATCTTTTTGACTCAGTTTTGGTGAATTGTATCTTTCCAAGAATCTGTCCAATTCTTCTGTGTCTTCTATTCTGTCAATGTATAGATTCTCTAACTACCTATTGACAAACTTCTGAATTTCCACTGGGTCTGTGATCATTGCACCTTTTTCATTCTTTATTGCTTGCACTTAATTTTTTCCTCTTTTAAATGAGGTTAGCTTGAGACATCAACATTATTTATTCTTTCAAAGAATCAGCTTTTTGTTTCATTGATTCTTTGAACTGTTTTCTTCATCTCAATTGAATTACTTTCTTTTCTAATCGTTTGGATTTCTTCCCATCTTTAAGCTCTGGGTGTGGTTCATTCTTCCTTTTCTAGATGTCAGAGTTGTAGCATTAGGGTATTTATTTGTTCCAATTCTGTTTCCCTAATGTGTGATTTCAGAGCTATGATTTTCCCTCTGAGAATTGCATCCCACAAACTTTAATGAGTTATGTTTGAAATTTCATTGAATTGTAGATATTTTGAATTTTTGGTTTAATTTCATCTGTACCCCATTCATTGCTGAGTAGGGTGTTGTTTAATTTCCATGTATTTAGGGGATATTCCCGCTTTCGTTGGTCATGTATTTCTAGTTTCATTGCACTGTGGACACATGATATGCCTGAGATAATTTCTGTTTCTTGCATACACTTAACCATAACCTGTGGACTAGTATGTGTTCAAGTTCAGAAAATGAGTCATGTGCAGATGAAAAATATTTGTATTCAGCTCTGGTTGTGTGGAACACTCTGTATATGTCCACTAAGTCCATTTGTTCCAACCTCTGGTTCTGTTCTGTTACTTCTTTGCTAATTTTTGTCTGGTTGACCTATTTTTGAGATAGGGGGTGTTAAGGTTTCCTGTTAAGATTGTGGTCTTGGATATTAGACTCTTCATGTCTGTTAAGATTTGTCTTATATAGTTGGGTGCTCCTGTGTTTGTTGCATAGATATTTATGAGTGTTACCTCTTCCTCTTGAATTTTTCCCATAACCAGTATATAGTGGCCTTCTTTATTTTGTTTGATTCTTCTTGGTTTGAATATCAGACTGTGTGAGAACAGGATTGCTACCACTCCTTTTTTCTGAGTTGCTGGGGCATGTAATATTGTTTTCCATCCTTTGACTTTAATCCCATGAATGTCTTTTTGAGTTAAGTGTGTTTCTTGTATACAGCATTTTTCCCCCCTGGAAATAGACGGTGCCAGTCTGTTTCTCTTAATTGGTTAATTGAGTCCATTTACACTGATGGTTATAATTGAGATGTTTTGATTTATGATTGAGATGCTATTTACTTGCTGTTGTTTACACCTTTTTGTCCTGCATTTAATTGTTTGCCCAATTTAGTGGTTCCTTCTGTTCTCATTCATGGAATTCTGGTCATTTCGGTTCCCTTCTAGAACATCTTTCTAGACTGTGTATGAATGGCTTTGTTATAATGAAATTCTTTAGTTGTTATTTGTCATGGAAGTATTTCACTTCCCCATCAAACTTGAAAAATAGCTTTGCAGGGTGTAATAATCTGGGCTGGAATTTGTTTTCATAGAGGAAGTGAATTACTGTCCTCCATGCTCTTCTTGCTTTCATGGTTTGTGAAGAGAAGTTGGCCATTATTCTGATGAATTTTCCTTTGAATGTGATCTGTTACTTTTCTCAAGTGGCTTTCAGTATATTATTCTTGTGCTGGATTTCTGGGATCTTGACTATTATATGTCTCGGTGTGTTTTTAATTGGGTTGAAGTTATTTGGTGTTCTGTATGCTTCGGTTACCTGAATATCAGATTTGTTTCCTAATATTTGGGCAGTTTTCTGCAATTACTTCTGCCTATATTCTTTGTATATCATTTCTATTGAGTCCTTCATTCTCATTGATGCCTATTAGTCTCACATTGTTCCTGTTTGCATTGTCTTGCAGTTGATGGATTATTTTTTCCTGTATCCTAGTTGTTTGTAAGAGAACCCTTTTCACCTTTTCACTACCTGCAGCAGCATCTTCAAGATCTGAAACTCTATCTTTGCTTTCACTCAAACGGATTTGTACACTTGTGACTGAGATTTTAAGTTCCTCTATATCTCTTTCACTCTGCTTCATGCTATCTATTCCTTTCCTGTATTGCTCATTCAAGTAATCCATCATATTTCTAATCTCCTCCATTTCTTTATTGCAGATTTTTTGCAAATTGGGTTTCCTGCCTATATGTCCATGTTTGATTCTTTACTTCAGATGCTAAATTTCATAAATTTATGAAATAAATTTCTTTCTTTATTTCAGACTTCAGTTCTGCTCTGAGTTTGTCTATACATTTCCACTGTTGTTTCTTTCCTTCCAAAGGAGTTAGTTAATTCATTTCAACTGAACTA
Organism: Ctenomys sociabilis; assembly: GCA_004027165.1. Taxonomy (NCBI): domain Eukaryota; kingdom Metazoa; phylum Chordata; class Mammalia; order Rodentia; family Ctenomyidae; genus Ctenomys; species Ctenomys sociabilis. The sequence continues at coordinate 17,842 of PVKA01019428.1, read as the reverse complement.
GTGTCCTTTGCACTCATTTTGAGTGGACTCAAGGACTGAGATTTCATTTTGCTCCTTGTATTTGTTATTTTGTGTAGCACTGACCTCTGCCCTTTGGTATAGGGCTTTTGTGCAGTTATACCATAGCACCTAATGAGATACAGGTCCAGTTCTATTCAGTTTGCATTTATCCAGTTATGCCTGGCCTTGGTCTAGCTGCTGTTTTCAGCTCTGTTTTGTTGCAGCCCTTTGAAGTGAACCTGTTTTGCCCCTCTAGCACAATAGTATGCCCGTGGTGCCATTCTGTTGTGCTTCTGACCCAGGGAGCACCGTGGAGTGCAGAAGCTCTCCCATATACTCTGCTGGGCCGTGGTGTGCTGGATTGGGGGTCAAGAGAATTGCTAAATTTTTCATTTCTTGGGGTGCATGGGGCAGGGCTCCAGAGCTTTGCAGGTGTCCCAGTGGTGCAGTAGAGAGTCTCACTCACGCGGGTGCCTGAGTTTTGCTCTGGAGGAGTCTCGGCAGTGGCGCAGGGAAGCCAGAAGCTCTCCCACACATTCACTGTGTTGGGCTGGGTTCAATCAAGTCCTGAGTTATATTCTATATCATGATTTGCTTATTTATCTATGAATTTCCAGTATATATTTTATCTCTGAACTGCTGTCAATAATGTTGTAATGAGATCAGTGGTGCTGATTTTAATGCTGTTAGACACATACATACCATGTGGGATTTATAGATTACACATGGGTTATTCTTCTAATTTTTGGAGGGATCTTTGTGATGTTCCATGTGGTTGTGCCAATTGGTAGTCTTCCTGGGAGTATATGAAAAAGTTCCATGAACTTCACTCTCATATTTATTATTCATCTCTTTGATGCTTTATGCTAAGAGGATTGTCAGTTTAAAACTTACTTGTATATATCCATTCACAATTTGTGTCTTTGGAGAATTTCTACTCAAGCCTATTGATTTTCAAAATAAGTTTGGTTTTTACATTTGACAAATTTTGTGGAAAGTCTTTCATATATATTTTGTGTCTTAGCCATTTTTCATTATATCATTTGAGATGCTTTCTACTATATAATAGGTTTCCTTTTCAGTGTGTTGATTGCCTTTTCAGTCTGTTAATTTTTTTTTCCTTCTTGGTGGCAAAGTACTCTAGTTTTATTTAGTTCTGCTTGTCAATATTTAATTTTATTGCCTAAGCTTTTGGCATCATATTAAAAAACATAAATTGCAAGATTTATGTCAAGGAACTTTTGTCTGTTTTTATCTTTGAGCTTTACCATCTTAGGACTGATGTTCTTTTTTAATGTGTATTGAGTTGATTGTCATATATAATGTAAGATAATGTTATAATTTAGTTCTTACTACAGAAATGATCCCTGAAAGTATAGATTTAGTTGTTAGAATGTGGCCATTTATTTTAGCATTAATTTTTGAATAGTGTTATTTTCTCATTGTGTACTCTTGGCAACCTTATGGTAGATCATTTGTCTATATATACAAGGGTTTATTTCTGGGTCTTTTATTCTGTTTTATTGGTCTATAACTTTGTTTATAGCAGTAGAATTCTGTTTTAGTTACTGAAGCTTTGTAATGTGTTTTCAAATCAAGAAGTATGAGGTCTTCAGCTTTCCTCTATTTGTTTTGGTGCAGCATATCCTCATGGAGCACAGGCTCAAAGTGATCCTCCTGTTTTCAGCCTTCTTAGTGCTGGAATTACAGATGTTGGACACCTCTTCCTGACTTCATTGCTGGCTCAGTGTGCCCAGGGGCAGGGCTGGTATGGCATGAAGTGCCAGGGATTGAACCCTGGCCTCTGACCTTGCCTAAGAAAGCATTTGAGCAATACTACTGACCCTTCATTTTTCTCGTTATTATTTGCCATGTGTGATCCGTGGAATTCTAAATGCATTTTAAAGTTGTTTTTTTTTGTTTCCAAAAAAAAGTACCATTAAAATTTTGATAGGGTCTGGATTGCTTAAATATAGCTGAATTTTATGTTAATTTTAATCTTACAAATTTTCTTAACTTGCTTATTAGCTCCAACAGTTATTCTAGATGTTTACTATAATCCACATATAAGGGTCATATCACCTACAAGTGGAGAAAATGCATTAATTTTCCTGATTTGGACAGCCTTTTAAAATTTCTTTTGCTAAAATGTTCTGGTTTGTATTTCCAGCATTGTGTTGAACAAAAATCTTGAACTAGCATATTCTTGTCACATTTCTCTTCTCTGAGAAAATATTTTTCATATTAAGTATGGTAGCACTGTGATTTTCATATATGTCCTTGATTATATCAAGATAATTTTCCTCTATCATTTTTGTATACTTTTTTGTGGTACCAGAGATTGAACTCAGGACCCTGTGCTTGCCAGGCAAGTGCTTATTCTACTGAGCTATCTCTCTGTCCCCATTGTTATATAGTTTTAATGATAGAAAGTATAATGAATTTTTCCAAATGATTTTTTCCAACCTGTTATGATTATGTAAACTTTATTGTTCTGTCAAAATAGTATATCATTTGATTTTTTTATGTTGAAATATTTCCACATAGTAGAGAACACTTGCTTGGCTATTATTTTTGAATATGCTGTTGGGGGCCACATTGATAGCTCTGCACACAATGCCTGCTTAGGGAAGAATAAGCAAGTTCAGGGACTGTGGTTCTATCCACAACACCACATGCCACCTCAGCCACAATCCCAGGGTGGGCTGAAGAAACGAGAGTCCAAGTATGGTGACATACAGCTGGAATGCAGCACTGGGAAGGCTGAAGATCACCATGAGACCAAACTGCATAGTGAGACCCTACACTGAAATAAATGAAAGATATGCTGTTATATTCATTTTGCCAGTATTCTGTTGAAAATTTTGTCTCCATGTTTATCAAGAATATAGGTTTATAGTTTAAATTTCCTTTAGCTATCTTTTTTGTATGTTCAGGAAGGGTCTACAGAGTGTTCAGGGTCTCACTACTAGATCAGACTCATAGTGATCCACCTGTTGAAAGCCGACCAAGAACTGGGATTACAAGTGTGTGCCACCATGCCCAGTCTCAATTGCTCTCTCAGCATGTCCCAGGGGTAGGGCCAGTACTGCAGGCCAGGGGATTGAAAGAATGTCACTAATGGTATAGCTTGCTAAGATGAGATCATATTAGAATAATTTGATACCTTAATCGTGTCATTGGTGTCCTAATATAAACGGTAAATTTGAATATAGAAACAGGAAGAATGTCATATAAAGATCATAAAGTTACTTATCAAATGTAGAATAGATTGCAAAATATTTGTGAGATTTATCTAATGTGTCTTGTCCCTAAACCATTTTATTAATATTATTTTCTTAAGGGATAGTTCTGTGAATTTGGGGGGGAGGGCTCTGATTTTCTCAATTTTTTTATGTTGTAGAGATTAACTGCCTGAGAGCCAACTGGCTACATTTTTTGACACTCTGTGGGCGGACTTTTCACTCTGTAGACCATTTCATTTGGTGTGAGAGATTTTTAATAAGTTCAGATCCCAGCTTTTCATTCTTTGGAATATTTTTTATGCAGTTGAGCTTTTGTTCATCAAGTGTTTGCCTACACACATGTCTTCAAGTGTTCTACATATATTTACTTCTATGAGATTTAGTTTTCCTGCATTAGAATTTACACCTTTGTTCCATTTTGATTTTAGTTTAGTGCATGTTGGCATATGAGGGTTAATTTTTTGTTTTCAGCATGAGGGATAGCACCATTTTCTGTCTTTCTTTGTAAATCTGTTTGGCACCTTCGTCAATGATAATGTGACTGAGGGCATTTGAAGTTGTTTGTGACTCTTGTAATCTGTTTTATTGATCCTCAGGTCTATTTTCTTTCGCAAGTACCACACTGATTTTATCAGAGTAGCTCTGTGGTATAATTTAAATTCAGTGATGGTGATGCCCCACTCTGCCTTTGCTGGGCAAAATTATTTTTATAATTCTAGATCACATCTTTTTTTCAAATGAATTGTAGAAATTTTTTACAGTGCTGGGAAGTATGCTAATATTGATCTGATTGGGCATGCAAACTGAAGAGATACTTTTCAGAAGTGTTAATCATAAAGAATTGTTTTTTATTGATTTTATTTTATTGAAGTACAAATACCAATGAGACAGTTTCAAGACACATTATCAGGACAGATTCGCTAAATTAATAGATTAAAAACAGTTTTCATAATGTTTTGGTATCATACAGGGTGCATACATTATATTATACTTACAGACATTATTATAGCTGATGTCTCTTATCAGTGAATTAAGAGAGTGTAGCTGTTTACTTATCTTATTTTTATACCTGAATTATATCACAGATTCAATAATCAATACTTTCTATCTTGTTATTTTCCTAGTGGTTGTCCATAGTATTAGAAGCCGACATAATATCTTGTCCAACCACTATTAATGCAAATCTTGCTTCTCATATAATTATGCAGAAGCACAGCATATTTATCCTAACTGTACTGTTTATACACACACACATCATGATTCTTCCTTTGTACAACGCCTTTTTTTTGTCTAGATCTGTCAAAGATGAGCAGTCCATTGTTATTAAACCAATGTAGGTGCCTGAACTAGGTGACACAATCCAACACAGTCCAGAATTTCACAATAATAGTGAGTTATCTGAAGAAGTTGTTGACTATAGCCATTCACATCTCAACTTATTATTACGAAAGCACTTTATATACCTCATTTTTATACTTTGATGCTGGATGGATAACACTGAGATAGACCAAGACCTATATACCAAAAGATGTAGCTTTTGTTTCTGATGAGGTCAATGAAGTCCCCTCAGGGTTTATCTTGTAATCCTGTACCTTACTCTGTAGATCATTTGTCTCTGCATCCATGTGGATGACTTGCGGCCAATACTTGACCAGTTTGCTCTTTATGAGAGCCTGAGAGAAAGTTTTCTCTTCATGTGACTCTCTCCAGGCACACTATACATCATCAATCTCTTTACTCTGTGGCTCCATAATTTCCATGATCACAAAATTTGGGGCACAACTGAGTTTCATGATGTTACAGTACAGGTTATTCTATGCCCTGAGGCTTCGCTGACCTTGAAATGCTTGGGAGAAAATGTTGGGTGGTCTTGAAGCCCTTCTATTTCTCCAGTTTTGATCTGTGTACTTACATTGTTAACCATCCAGAATAAAAGCTGATGAGTACCCTGCAGCATATGCCGTTCAGTTTGGCCTATCTGACTTAACTGTCTTTAGTTGTTGTTGTACATTTCTATATGTATTTCTTCTTTTGTCTTATTATACTAGGGAGAACATGTGATATTTGCACATGTGTTGCTTTACTTCACTTATGAGTATATGTTCAAGTGGCATCCACTTCAATATAAATCCTTCAAATTTATCATTCTTCATAGCTGAGTAATACTCCATTATATAGAAATACTACATTTTTTTCTACCATTCCTCATGTGATGGACGTCTTGGCTGTTTCCAAGATTTTGCATTCACATATTGTACTGCTATAAACATAGGTAGACATACATCAATATGATACAATTTTTCAGTTCCTCTGGGAAAATTCCCAGTAGGGGGTTAGCCGGCTTGAATGGGATTTCTAATCCTACTCTTTTGAGGACTCTCCACACTGACCTCAACAATGGTTGTACCAGTCTACATTCCCACCAGCAGTGGAGAAGTGCTACCTGTTCCCCACATGTTCTCCAACACTGGTTGTTGGTTGATTTCCTTATGATAGCCATTCTTTCTGGAATGAGGTAGTATCTCAGTGTTGTTTTTGTTTGTATTTCACAGATGGATAGCAAAGTGGAGCATTTTTTCATATATTTATGCGCTTCTTTAATTTTGTCCTCTGAGAAGTGTGATTCATGTCAGATGCCCATGTCTGAATTGGTTCTTTAAATTTGAGGGCCCAGTTATATCTTAGTTCTTTATATATTCTAGACAGAAAACCTTTGTCTACTTGCTTATTAGTTAGGATATTTTCCAAATTTGTTGCTTTTCTTTTCCCTCTGTTGACAATTTATTTTGATGTGCAGAAGCTCCTCAAAAAGAGTTGATCCCAGTTGTTGATTCTTTGAAGTGTTTGCCATGCAAACATATGTTTGTTCATGAACTCTTTACCTACCTATATGTCTTCGAGAGTTGCTCCTACTTTCTCTTCCAGGAGATTGAGATTTTCTGTTTTAATGTTTAGAGCTTTAATCCATTTTGACTTTAGCTTAGTGCATGGGGACAGAACTGGGTCAAGTTTTAGTTTTTGGCATGTAGAAAGCCAGGTTATCTAGCACCATTTGTTAAGGAGGCTATCTTTCTTCCAGTGAGTATATTTGGCCACTTTGTCAAAGATGCGATAGTTGAGTGTGTTCGTAGATGCCTCTGCATCTTCTAATCTATTCCATTGATGCTCAGGTCTATTTCCTTGCCAATACCATGTTGATTTTATTACAGTGGCTTTGTAGTATAATTTCAAGTAAGGAATTATGATGCCTCCTGCCTTGTCTTTATTGGCCAAGACTGCCTTTGCTATTCTAGATCATTTGTTGTTCCAACTAAATTTTAGGAATGATTTCTCTAGGTCTGAGTATTTTTGCATCTATATTCATGAGAGTGATTGGCCTGTAGTTTTCCTTTTTGGTTGTGCCTTACCCTCATTTTGAAATCAGTATAACAATTTCCTTCAGAAGTGATTTTTGGAGGACTGTTTCCTTTTCAGTTTCATTGAAAAGTTTGAGGAGTGTAGGGATTATATCTTCTATAAATTTCTTATAGAATTCAGCTGTGAACTATCAGGATCTGGACTTTACTTTGTTGGTAGGCTTGTTTATTAAGTTTCATATTTCATTGACTGTTATTCGCTTATGGAGAGTTCTTGTATCTTCTTGGTTTAGTTTTGGTAATTTCTACCTTTCCAGGAATCTGTTCATTTCTTGTGTGTCTTCTATTCTGCGAGTGTAAAGATTCTTGAAGGCACTATTAATAATCTGTATTTCTGCTGGGTCTGTGGTGATTTCACTCCTTTCATCCCATAGTGCATGTGCTTGAGTTTTTTCATTCCTCTTTTTGATGAGGTTGACTAGAGGCTGATCAACTTTATTTAGTCTTTAAAAGAACCAACATTTTGATTTTTGGATTCTTTGAACTATTTTCTTCATATCAATTGACTTAATTTCTGATGTAATCTTTATGATTTCTACCCGGCTTTGTGCTCTGGGTTTTGCTAGGTCTTCTTTTTTTACATGTCAGAGGTGCAACATTAGGATGTTAATTTGTTAAAATTCTGTTTTCCTAAAGTGTGAATTCATAGCTATGATTTTCCCTCTAAGAACTTCTTTCATCTCGTCCCATAAATTCTGGTAAGTTGTGTTTGAATTTTCATTGAATTGTAGATATTGTTGAATTTCTTGTTTATTTTATTTTTTCAATTTTTTTATTTTTATTTTTATTTTTTTAATTTATTTTTATTTTATTGAAGTACAATTATGAATCAGAGAGTTTTAAGACACCTTAACAAGACAGATTCGATAAATTAATACATTGCAAACTGTTTTCATACTGTTTTGTTATCGTACAAGGTGCATACATGATATTATACTTACAGACATTATTATAGCAGATGTCTCTTATCAGTATGAATTTCTTGTTTAATTTCTTCTGTGATCTATTGATTGCTGAGTAGGGTGTTGTTTAGTTTCCATGAATTTAGCAGTTTTTTTGGTTTCTTTTTTCATTTAGTTCCAGTTTCATTGTACTGTGGTCAGATAATATGCATGGGATAATTTCTGTTTCCTTGCATATACTTACGCATGACATCTGGACTAATATGTGGTCTATTTTGGAAAGTGACCGGTGTGTAGCTGAAAAAAATGTGTATTCAACTGTGTTTAAGTGGAACACTCTGTATATGTCCACCAGGTCCATTTCTTCCAAGATCTGGCTCAGTTATGCTACTTCCTTGCTAATTTTTTGTCTGGTTGATCTATCTTTTTTGAGATAAGGGTGTGTTAAGGTCTCCTGTTAAATTTGTGGTCTTAGATATTAGGTTTTTCATGTCTATTAAAATTTGTCTTACATAGTTGGGTACTCCTGTGCTTGTTGCTTACATATTTATGAGTGTTACCTTTTCCTCTTGAATTTTTCACCTGACCAACATATAGTGGCCTTCTTTGTGTCCTTTCATCTTTCTTGTTTTGAAGTTGAGAATGTGTGGGAACAGAATTGCTCCTCCTGCTATTTTCTGAGGTACTGGGGCATATAGTATTGTCTTCCATCCTTTGACTTTGAGCCTATGAATGTCCTTTTGAGTTAAATGTGTTTCTTGTATACAGCATATTGTTGGATTTTGTTTCCTAATCCACTGTGCCAGTCTATTTCTCTTAATTGCTGAATTGATTCCATTTACATTGATGGCTATAATTCAAATGTGTTCACTTATGTTTGGCATGATATTTATCTGCTGTTGTTTACTCCTTTGTATCCTGTGTTTAATTGTCTTTCTTGTTTAGTAGGTTCCTTCTGTTCTCATTTGTGGTCTGCTCATTGTGGTCTCTCTCTAGAACATCTTTCAGCAGCCATTGAAGGGATGACTTTGTCATCATGAAACTCTTCAGTTGTTCTTTGTCATGGAATTATTTCACTTCCCCTTCAAACTTAAAGAGAGTTTTGCAGGGTATAATCGTCTGGGCTGGAATTTGTTTTCGTATAGGACTTGAAGAACTCTGCTCCATGCTCTCCTTGCCTTCATGGTTTGTGTAGAGAAGTCAGCTACTATTCTGATGGGTCTTCCTTTGAATATGATCTGCTTCTTCTCTATAGCAAGTTTTTTCTGTTGGATTTCTGGCATATTGACTATTATATGTCTTGGAGTGTTTTTACTTGGGTTGAAATTATTTCATGTTCTGTATGCTTCGGGTAACTGAATGTTGGATTGTTTCCTCATATTTAGGAAGTTTTCTGCGATTACTTCCCAGCAAATTCTTTTTTGTCATTTGCATTGACTTCTTCATTCTCATTGATACCAATTATTCTCACTTTGTTCATCCTGGCATCATCTTGCAGGTGATGTTTTTCTTGCGTCCTCATTGTTTTTAAGAGATCCTTTTTCACCTTTTCACTAGCTGCACCACCGTCTTCAAGATCTGAAACTCTGTCTTCACTTTCACTCAAACGATTTTGTAGACTTGTGATTGATATTTTTAGTTCTTCTATATCTCTTTGATTCTGTTTCATGCATTTTGTCTGTATTCCGTATTGCTCATTCAAGGAATCCATCATATTTCTGATTTCTTCTATTTTTTTATCCATGTCTTCATTGGAGGTAGTTATTAATTCTTTTCTGCAGAGTTTCTTCCAAGTTGGGTTTTCTCTATGTATTTCCGGACTTGTTTCTTTATTTCAGATGCTATGATTTCAGTGAATTCTTTTTTTCAAAGAATTTTTTGATTTCAGAAATTATTTCTGCTTTGAGTTCCTCATAACTTTTCTGCTGTTGTTTCTTTGCTTCAGACGCCATTAATTCATATGTTTCAGCTGGAACATATGTTTAGGCTGGAATAGTGCTCTCTGCACTTGTTCTGGGTAAGCATTGGTTTTCACTGTGATGTTTCTGCATTTGATTCTTTATTTCAGATTCTAGGTATTCATATATTTCTTTTTTTTTTTTTGAGGAAATACTTCTCATCTGAGTTCCTCTATACCTTTCTAGTGTTTTTCCTTTGCTTCTGTATCTGTTAATTCATTCATTTCAGCTGAGCTAGTGTCCTCTGCTAGTGTCTTACTGGTGGACTCGAGGCCTGAGATTGATTTTTTCTCCTTGTCTTGTTATTTTGTATAGCACTGACCTCTGGGGCTCTTACTCAGAGACTGAGCTGCACTGGGACTTGTGCCACAAGATGGAACCTGGGACCGCTGGGAACTCTCTCTCTGGCATGGTGGGCCTGGAGCTCTCACTCACCAGCCGAGCTGCCCTGGGACTTGGACCACAAGGTTGATAAACAAATATTTGAAAAACTGTTGAACATCACCAATCATTTGAGAAATATAAATTTAAACAATGCTGATATTCCATCTCACACCAGGAAGAATGAGTATTACCAACAAATCAATCAATAGCAAATGATAGAGAGGCTGTGGCCAAGAAAAAGAACCTTCTCCATTCTTTAGTGAGACTAGACTGGTACAAGAACTATGTTGATCAGTGTGGTGACCCAGGACTAGAAGATACATTTAACCCAGCTCTTACATTTCTTGGTATCTTCCAAAATATTTAAAGGCATCATGTACTACAATTATATATTTCCAGCTATATTTGTAGCAGCATAGTTGTAGTAGCTTAATATTGGACACAGTTCAAATGTCCATCAGATGATTAATGGATACAAAAGATGTGTTTTTAATACAATATATTACTACTCAGCAATGACCGAAGATAAATTTGAGGCATTTATAGTTAAATTAATGGGCCCTGAGGCCATGTCTTACATGAAATAAGTCAGACAGATAAGAGTAAATATCACATTATCTCTCTGATGTAATAAACTGAAATTGTAAATAAGAACAAAAATTCATAATAAATATTGGGAAATAGGAAATAATTTTTCTAGGGCCTTGGGAGATAGCTCAATAGAATAAGTGCTTGCATGGCAAGTGCAAGCGCCTGAGTCCAATCCTCAGTTCTGCCAAAAAAGGAGATAATTGCTCAAAAGTAAAGGATAAATCCAGACATGGTGGTACACACTTGTAATCCCAGTGTTGAGGAGGCTGAAAACAGTAGGATCACGATGAGTCTGAGCTGTGTAGTGAGACCCTGTAATAAATACATTAAAAAAGACTTGTTAAAAGGAAAGGATAATTTGGAAGTTAGAAGGGAAAAATAAAAAGAAGATAAAACAGAAACAAGGCTTTGTGAATAAGATGAAGAATAATAGTTGAAGACCAGAGGATAATGGTAAAAAATAGAATCAAGTTATATCATGTACAAGTACACAATGCTTATGGTGAATGTGATCATTATGCATCTCTAAATTGTATTAATAAATTTACTTACAAAAAGAAAGATAGTTATGTCAGTAAAACAAAATCCTGAAGGAGTCTTAAGTGCCTTCTTCATTTACTAATTTTAGAGATAGATAGATAGATAGATAACAAGACATAAACAATCTCTGACCTTCCATATCCTTATCTGTAAAATAAGATGAATGATAATATATCTCTATGGTAAAGTGTACAAACATTAATTAACACCCGATAAAGTTATGAAAACCTATCTTTGTAACTCAAGCTAAATTAAATTAATTGAAACATCATGACCTTAGCAAACACATAGAACTAGGTGTGAAATTTTTCTCAGTATCTTACTGGCTTTATGCCTTTGAAAAAGTTAATGAGTTAATTCATATCTGAACTTCTTGTATATATAAATGTCTCAAAATAACAGTTTTGCATTGTTCTTACAAATGTCAAGTGGGATTGTAAATATAAGACTTGATGGTTAAAAGGCAAATAGTTCAGCAATGAAGAGTACCTATTATTCAGACAAATACTAATTAATTCTATGTTTATGTGACTTTGCTTTATTGCTTTTCTCATTGGTAAGACAAAAATACTTGATACCCACAAATTAGTACAGGGAACACTTAATTTATCTCTGAGTTTTCTGAGACTTCAGTTCCAAGTCAGCTGGCTCTGTTGCAGGGTAGTATGGCAAAAGAGAAAATGTCCATGGCAAAGCAGGTAGGAGGCAGTGAGCAACAGTCCTCCATTACTTTTTTATGCCAATCAAGCCTCATGCCTATTCATCAGTGCCACTCATACCCAGGGTGGGTCTTCTGCCTTCATCAAATTCATGCACCCATACTATGAACTATGTTAATCCCATCAGTAGGATAATCCACTTATCATGCACACATGATCTAGTCATTCCTAAAAGCTCACTGAAAAGTAACTGACTACTTGGGGGACATTTAATTTCATATATTTATTTATTTATATTTGTTTTTGAGACAATATTTCACTATTGTAGCTCAGGGTGGCCTCAGACTCACTATGTAAACAAGGGTGGTCTGATACTCATAGTGATCCTCCTTCCTCAAACTTTCAATTGCTAGAATTATAGGTGTCTACCACCGCAACCTATGGGGTACATTTTAGATGTAAACCACAAGAGACAAAAAATATGTCATAGGACTGTCCTGTTACAATGTTGTTTATGGTAAGATTTCTAAATTTCTCTGTAACAATGTGCAATTGTTTATTTTTATGTACTTATTTTTCACATTCTAAAGGGATTTAAAGTTTACTATATCAGTTATTGACAGAAAATACCTGTTCCATGTTATGCCTAAGGAGTTTGATATTCAGACAGTGATGTTAAGCTCAGCTGCCTATCTTATAGGGTAATAATATTAATAACTTAGCAACTTAAGTTTGCAGACAAAAATTTAGAGAGAAAGAAGGACTATAAGGATAGCCAACATTTTGGCACTAGCCCTTCAAGTAGTGAGCACTCAGAACATAAGATAACCTGTACTGTTACACTCTGTATCTCAGTGGTATCTCAAGTTTTCTGATCAAGGAGATATGGGGCCACAGAAGAAAGTGTGTGCCTAAGGGAAGTCACATGGAGAGAAAACATTCTCTCAGGCTTTCATAGAGAGCAAATTAGTCAAGCAATGACCATGAATTATCCGGATGGCTAACATGGACAAAAGAACAACAACTTAAATCTATTGATCTTCCACAGTTTCCAGATTGTAAACTTTGAACAGTATCTCTTTATTTGATCATATCATATCATAGCCATTGATAAATGTGAATGTACTCTGCACTTTTGTGTTTTGATTTTGTTTGAGGATTACACATATGAGTTATCAAGCAGCAACAACAACAAAAGATCTACAAACTGTTCTACAGAGTTTCAGGGTAAAATCTGAAGGGATTTGGCTGACATTGACAGGTACAAAAGTTATATGTTATGTTATATAGGCTTTGCTTTATCTAGATTTATCTTAGTCTCAACGGTCCAACAGAAAAGTATAAACATGAGGTATAAAAAGTAAAGCCATATTAATATACTGAGCTGTAAATAGATACAGTCAACAACTTTTTGGGGGGAGGGGGAACTGGGGATTGGACTCAGAAACTTGTGCTCGCCAGGAAGCAATTATTCCGCTAAGCCATCTCATCAGCCCCTCAGGTCAACAGCTTCTGACATTGCCAGTTCTACAGATAACCCAATACTATTCTTGACTACTGGACTATATTGGATTATATTGCTGAATTAATGCACCTATAGTATTTGTATGGCCATGGAATACTCATCTTATAAAACTAAACAAAATGGGGAGTATAAATGAAGGACAATTTAAAAGTAGATAGGGTAGATATTCAGCTACTTTCTCTTAAATCAATGAGAAGAAATATTTGAACTAATAGTGTTTAAACAAGAAATCATGTTTGCATTGTGTTCTCTGAAGACAACAATGTTGAATGTATTAATTATTGTGACTGTCCTAGTAACCTGTTTTGAACTTGCCTCATTGCTATTTCTTTCTCGATAAAATTAATTAGAGAGCAGACCTTTGTCTGAGTGCTCATTAGTTAAGATATTTTCAAAATTTATGGGTTGTCTTTTCACTTTGTTGATAATTTCTTATGACACGCAAAAACTTCTCAGGAAGTATTGGTCCCCAATGTTAATTCAAGTGTTCCCATGTGAATTCATGCTTTTTCATGAACTCTTTGCCTACAACTATGTTTTCAAGAGTTATTCCTACTTTCTCTTCCAGAAGACTGAGTGTTTCTGTTTAAATGTTTAGATCTTTAGTCCATTTTGACTTTAGCTTAGTGCATAGTGATAACTATGGGTCACATTTTAGTTTTCATCATGTAGAGAGCCAGTTTTTCCAGCACCATTTGTTTTTATTTATTTTTTTATTTTATTGAACTACAAATGTCAATCAGACAGTTTCAAGACACGTTAACAATACAGATTCGATAAATTCATACATTGTAAACTGTTTTCATAACGTTTTGGTATTGTACAAGGTGCAAACATGATATTATATTTACAGATATTATTTTAGCAGATATCTCATCAGTGAATTAAGAGTGTAGCTGCTTACTTATCTTATTTTTTATACATGAATTATATCAAAAATTCAATAATTATTTTCCTAGTGGATGACCGTAGTACTAGAAGCCAACATATTATCCTGTCCAACCACCATTAGTGCAGATCTTGCCTCTCATAGAATTATGTAGAAGCACAGCATTATCTATCCCAACTGTACTGTCTATACACACCCATCATGAATTTTTCTTTCTACACCCCTTCCTTTGTCTACACCTGTCAAAAGTGGGCAGTCCATTGACCTTCAACTAACTTAGGTGCTTGAAATTGACAACACAATCCAACACAGTCCAGCATTCCACAACAATAGTGAGTTATAGGAAGAAGTTGTCGACCATAGCCATTTACAGCTCAGCTTAATATTATGGCCCCACGATGTATACTTCATTTTTATACTTTCTGCTAGATGGTTAAGACCTAGATAGATCAAGACTTATATACCAACACATGAACTTTATGTTTCCTATGTGGTCAGTGAAGTCCTCTCAGGGTTTATCTTGTAGTCCTGTACATTATTCTGTAGTTCCTTAGTCTGTGTCATCCATGTGGATGAGTCACGGCCAATGCTTGATCAGTTTGCTCTTTGTGAGAGGTTGAGAGAAAGTTTTCTCTTCATGTGACTCTCCCCAGGCACACTATAGAACTTCAGTCTCTTTCCTCTGTGGCTCCATAATCTCCTTGTTCAGAAAATTTGGATCTCACCTGAGTTTCATGATGTTGCAGTACAGTTTCTCCTATGTCCTGAGTCTTCGCTGACCTTGAAAGGCTAGGTCCAAAATGTTGGCTGGCCTTGTGGCTCTTCTATTTCTCCAACTCTGACTTGTGATCTTAGGTTGTTAACCATCCAGAAGAAAAGCTGATTAGTATCCTGTAGCATATGCCATTCACTTTGCCTTATCTGACTCAATTGATTTTACTTGTTGTACGTTTTCCAGCACCATTTGTTAAAGAGGCTATGGTTCTTCCAGTGAGCACATTTGCCCCTTTTCAAAGATAAGGCGGCTGAGTGTATTTTCAGAGGTTTCAGCGTCTTCTAATGTATTGCATTGATCCTGAGGTCTATTTCCTTGCCAATACCGTGTTGATTTTATCACAGTGGCTTTGTAGTATAATTTCAAGGAAGGAATTGTGATGCCTCCTGCCTTGTCTTTGTTGGCCAGGATTGCCTTTGCTATTCTAGGTCTTTTCTGTTTCCAAATAAATTTTAGGAACCATTTCTCTAGGTCTGTGAGGTATTTTAGTGGTAGTTTGACTGGAATTGTATTAAATTTGTAGAACAATTTTGGGAGTATGGCCATGTTTATGAGGTTAGTTCTTCCTATCAAGGAGCAGGGAAGATCTTTCCATTTTCCGAAATCCTCTACGATCTCTTTTCTTAGGGTGTTGCAATTTTCCATGAAAAATCTTTGACTTCCTTGGTTAAGTGAATTCCAAGGTATTTCGTTTTCCTTGGTGCTATTGTAAAAGTTATTATTTCTGTAATTTCCCTCTCACTGTGTTTGTTATCTGTGCAGAAGAATGTTATTGTCTTTTGGGTACTGACTTTGTATCCTTCTCTGGTGCCTGATTTGTGTATTAATTCTAGTAACTTCTTGGTCAAGTTTTTTGGATCCTGCAAATAACGATAATTTGACTTCTTCTTTACCTACTTTTATTCCTTTTATTTTTCTCTCTTCTCTAATGGCTCTAGCTAATGATTCCAGAACCATATTGAATAGTATGGTTGATAGAGTATATCCTTGTCTTGTACCAGAACTAAGAGTAAACAATTTCAGTTTTTCCCCATTTAGTATTATGCTAGCCATTGAGTTTTCATAAATAGCTTTTATCAGATTGAAGTAAAGGCCTTTTATTCCAATTTTATATAGAACGTTGAACATGAATTAGTGTTGGACTTTGTCTAAAGATTTTTCTCCATCAATTGAGGTGATCATGTGGTTTTAGTTCTCATTATATTGATATAGTGTATTACATTTATAGATTTTCAAATATTGAACCATCCTTGCATCCCTGGGATGAGTCCTACATGGTCATGGTGTATGTTGTTCTTGATGATTTGCTATATTGGATTTGCTAGCATTTTATTGAGGATTTCTGCATCTATGTTCATGAGGGAGATTGGCCTGTGGTTCTCTTTTTTAGTTGCTTTTTCCCTTGTTTTGGTATCAGTATAATACTTGCCTTCAGGAATGATTTAGGGAGGATTGCTTCCTTTTCAATTTCATTGAAGAGTTTCAGGAGTATAGGGGATATATCTTCTATAAATTTCTTGTAAACTTCAGCTGTCAATCCATCAGGACCTGGACTTTTCTTTGTTAGTAGGTTTTTTACGACATGTATTTCATTGCCCGTTGGGCTATTGAGAGTGGTTATATTTTGGTCATTCAGTTTTGGTAACTTGTACCTTTCTAGGAATCTGTCAATTTCGCTTGTGTCTTCTATTCTCTGAGAGTAAAGATTGTCAAACTAGGTATTTATAATCTTCTGAATTTCACCTGGGTCTGTTATGATTACACTCTTTTTATTTATAAAGAACTAAAATATGTCAGGATCCTTACATTTGAAGACCTAATCCAGAAATGTGCAGCCAAGATGAATACCCACTTCTCAGGGGACAAAATTAAAGAAGCAAAATAATATATGAAAAAATGATCTACATCACAAACCATCTGTGAAATGCAAATTAAAACACTGTGATACCATCTCAACACAGAAAGAATAACTATCATAAACAAATCCACCTACCACAAATGCTGGAGAGACTGTGGGTAAAATTGAAGCGTTATCCACTGCAGGTGGGAATGTAGACTGGTTCAATCAGTATGGAAATCTGTGGAGATTCTTCCAAAAACTAGGACTTCAAATCCCATTCAAGCCAGCTATCCCCATACTTGCAATTATTCTGAAGGAACTAAAAACATCGTATCATAGTGATATATATGTACCTATGTTTATAACAGTACAATTTGTGATAGTCACATCTTGGAAACAACCAAAAGGCCCATCATGCACGGAATGGATAAAAAATGTGGTATTTTTAGACAATGGAGTATTACTCAGCTATAAAGAATGGTAAACTCGAAGGCTTCCTATTTAAGTGGATGCCACTTGAATATATATTCATAAGGGAAATAAACGAGACATACATGTATAAATATATTGTATGATCTCTCTAGTATTTTAACTCAAAAGAACATATACAAATAGAAATGTATAACAGACTTAAAAAGAAAGGAAGTATATGAAGGCTAGACAATGAAGAGAGAGCAAAAAAAAGCTAGGAAGCATGAAAAAGGCAAAGACATACAGTTATATGTACAAGATGGGCAAGTAAATGATCCTCAGAAGCTTCAGAAGATTTTTGAATATGCCAGTTAATTGTAAGGATTCTCATCCTGACTATATATGCTGATACCTGTGAACTAAGCAACTGCACTGAAGATGAAAATTTGTAGTAGTAGGTTCAGGCTAGGAGTACCTGTCATTCTGGTCTTCTGAATAGGTGCTGCTTGTCATGACATTCCAGTTGATGCTGAGCTGTCTCTCGGGTAGATGTTTGTTTTAAAAGGAGCTTGGTAGTGAATAAAGGCAAGAGACAGGAAATGGAGTGATGCAGGACTATCCTGCTGCAATGCTGTATATAGTTAGATTTCTAAACTTATGTGTAAATATATATATATATATATATATATATATATATATATATATAT
>PVKA01019427.1:0-42090 GCA_004027165.1 Ctenomys sociabilis | reverse complement strand
TTTCAGTGCTAAGTAAGACTAAGGGGTGGTGGTGAGGACCCTTTATCTCCACTGGAAGCCCTGCTGCCTGGAGCATAATATCCTTAAGATCCCCTGTAGCCACCAGGACAAGACCACAAGAACAACCTACGATCCCCATACCCCAGGCCAACCCTTCCTGATTCCCCAGAATATGTGCCATTTCTTAACCATCTATCACCTCGTCATTCTTTCCTATTACCTGATTACTTTAGGACATGTTTCCATGATGAGCCAGGAGAGAATTAAAACCCACAATAATTAACATCTTATCGAAACATCTTGCCACCTGTGTTTGTGTTATAATTTTTTCTCACCTAAAATTTCCTCTCAGTTTTCACCCCATTCCTCCTTACTACCAAATCTGAAATTCCATAAGGAAAAGTTATTGTTCCTTTTATTTTCCTTTACAATACCTAAAATGAGAATTTCCAATCACTGCACTTGAGAATATGAATCTCTTTTGGCATTCCCTCCAATTTTTTTATATGCAAAAAGAAAATGTGTATTTGTGCTATAACCAAGTGCACATACTGTTCCAGCAAGGCTTGAGATAAGAAGCGAGTTGGGCAGCCTGAGATAGACTAGGCTTGTAGCAACTAACAAGTAAAAGGAAGTGTGGCATCGTATCTGTATTACTGAGAAATTGCCAGAACTTTGCTCCAAGCAGAGATCAAACCCAGCCCTTCTCTAGCAGCAGTTATGGAAGAGGAAGCCATGACAACTGCAGGGCGCCTGCAGACATCATGACACGGACTGCGCTGTGATCACCACTGGCCTACGTAGTTCTGCTCTCACACACACTGACTTCTCTGGCAATGCGCCTCCCAAAATTTAGCATTTGATGTGCAAGAGACAATAGAGTTGTTCCCTCCTCTCATTCT
Organism: Ctenomys sociabilis; assembly: GCA_004027165.1. NCBI lineage: Eukaryota > Metazoa > Chordata > Mammalia > Rodentia > Ctenomyidae > Ctenomys > Ctenomys sociabilis. The sequence goes on along the minus strand of PVKA01019427.1, from coordinate 41,188 downwards.
TTTCATCCTAACTAAAAGACCTAATGTTTAGCCACCCAGGACAAAGACTACATTGCCTGGTCTGTCTTGCAGCTGTATGTACAGGGAATGGTGACTCACTCTGGGGCCAGGAAGGTTATGGACAGCTGAATAGGTTGAACTACCACAGGTGGTCAGAGAGGACAAGGGCCTCAAGGGACTCAGTGCAGTGGATGAGAACACCCTACAACTATGGCTGGAGGTCAAGCCCAAAGATAAAGATGGAATGACCAGGCCTCCATGCTTCCCCAGGGCATAAGTGATAAATTGAAGATTATACTATAAATGGTATCACCTGGTCCAGTGAACTCTGTGCAGACATCAGTCACCCAGGTTGGTGATCAATCCCTTCCTAAAGGTCCTTCTTCTTTCCATGTACATTTGCTATGCAACCTGATTCCCCATTGGATCCATCCACACTACCTAAGTGGCTATACTTGCAGTCGTAATTGTTTGATCAGTTTTGATCCATGCTATACCTAGCTCATGATTTTATACCCACCTTGTGATCTTACTGTACAAAACTTCCTCTGTAAAGCTAGGGTCTGTGGCAATCCACTGTCAGCCTCTTACTGTCACTCAGGAGCTACCGCTCTTAATGAATTCTTCCTACTCTTAACCTCCATTGTTCCTTGGAATTCATTCTTCAATTTTGGAGAATGTGAACTCAGTGTATCTGAATCTAGCAGGTATTATTGAGATATACCCCACCATCCTACAGAAATAAGAAGCAATCTCATTGTTAAAACACATTCAGGAAAATAATGCTACTATTTTGCTTCATTGTTATTTCAATTAAGAAAACACTTTCATGAGTATTTATCACTGTCAGACATATAAATGGATGTTAGCAGGCCTGAGGGACTAAGGAGATGTCCAAACAGCAAACCTTGCCAGTTATAACTATGAAACCCCTCAACAAAAAATATTTATGATGATTCACATGACCTCAGACCCAAAGATACAAAGTTTCTACTTCCAGAGCCAGTTTACTGTATTGCTGATTGTTATAGCCTACAGCCAAATGATGTCAGGAAAGAAACTGGTCTTTTTTTCTTTTCCATTTTACTTATTTATTTATTTTCTAATCTTTCTACTTAATTTTTTTTAAGGAAGCATTTTTTTTTTTTTTAAGTACCAGAGATTGAACTTAGACCCTGCACTTGCCAGACAAGTGCTTACTTATTCTACTGAGCTATCTCCCCGAGTCCTTTCTATTTAAAATTATGGAATTCTTCATGAATTTGCCTGTTATCCTTGAGCAGTGGCCATGCTAATCCTCTCTGTCTTGTTCCAGTTTCAGTATATGTGGTACCAAAGGGAGCACAAACTGACTCTTAAAGACCCTTCCACCTTGGACTGAGCCCTTATCTACCCTATTATCTTAAGGTTTTTTTTTTTTTAGGTTAAGTGTTTTTTTTTTTATTTTATTGAAGAACAAATAGCAATGAGACAGTTTCAAATCAAATTAGTAGAACAGATTCAATAATTAATACATTGCATATTGTTTTCATAGTGGTTTTTCGTTGTACAACGTGCATACATGATATTCTATTTACAAACACTATCAGAGCAGATGCCTCTAATCAATGAATTAAGGGAATGTAGCTATATACCTATCTTTTTTTAAAGCTGAATTATAGTATAATTTCAATAATTAATACCTTTTACATTGTTATCTTCCTAGTGGTTATCCATAGTACAAGAAGCAGACAGGATAACCTGGCCAAACACTATTAGTGCAAATCTTTCTTCTTATAGAATTATGCAATAAATATATACTACATATTTATCCTAACTGTACTATTTATACAAACACAGAATGGTTCTTTCTTTGTATCCCCTTTTTTTTTGTTTAGTCCTGTCAGAGATGGGTATTCTATTGTCATTCAATTATCATAGGTGCTTGAATTCAGCGAAACAATCCAACACAGTCCAGCAGTCCACAATATAATGGGTTTTCTGAAGAAGTTGTTGACTAGAGCTATTTACAACTCAGCTTATTATTATGGCCTTATTTTATATACCTCATTTTTATACTTTTCTGCTGGATGGTTAAGACAGAGATAAAGCAAGACCTATATAATAAGAAATGGGGGAACTACCCAGTCGGGCACCCATCCTGTCCCTCTCATGGATAGGAGCTTTCTTTCCCTAAATAAATCTATTCTGCTCATAAAAAAAAAAAAAACAAGAAATGTAACTTTTGTATTTGATGAGGTCATTCAGGGTTTATCCTGCAACCCTGTACCTCACTTTGTAGATACTTTGTCAGTGTCAACCATGTAGTTGAGTCATGGCCATTGCTTGACCAATTTGCTCTCTGTGAAAGCCTGAAAGTTTTCTTAAGTGACTAAGACACCTGAGGGAAAGCTGAAAAGGGAAAAGCAGACATTTTGCAATTCTAAAGTATCTTCCTAGTAACACAATTACTCTAGCTTTGTGCACATAAAAAAAAAATCCCGATTTCTACTAGAAGCAGATGCCTTTACGGCATTTAGATGGATTAGAAAAAATTTAATGGAGCAGAAAAGAGACCAAAAACATCAAGATTTTAAAATTGTGCTTCTAGAGAAACTTCAGGTTTAGGACACAAAAGTTACTCAAGCCTTTTTCCTTTCCAGGCAATTCACTCAAACCCTTTTAAGAATTTTTTTTATTAGTGTATCTTTGTAGCATACAATGCTTGTATTTCTTATAAGGAGCTTGTACCCATACACAATATCCCTTAGTTTGCCTTGTCCCTTCCCCTATCCCTCCCTGCTGCCTCTGTTTCCCTTCCCATATAAAAGAGCTCTACTTTCACTTTTTCTTTGATTCTCTTTTTTAAAGCCTTTGCTCTTCTACTCTTCCTCTCTCTCCATCTCTTGTTCCTCTTCTCATTTGAGAAGGATCTCCCTACTTCCTCAAACACGCTCTAACAGAAGAAAAAAAAAATCCTAAATATTTTAAAGACACAGTAAGCCTATACTGCATGCTGGACCTGTCCTTTTCATGACAGCACCTATAAATTGTGCTTGCTCTACCTCGAGGAAGCAGATACACTAATGTATGGGACATCCCAATTTGAAGCCTAGGTAAATGGTTTGCATTCTGACAATCTGCTAAATGTATTACCAGATAATCTAGAAATACACATCCTACAACACCTGTTTTGAAAGCCCCTCCAAGGCCTCGGAAGGAAACCCAGCTCCAGCTCATTAAGCACCCTGCTCTCCAGCACCTACAGTCTTTGAATGTATACCTTTTAATTTCTGCCTAATAAAACCTTTTCCATGACTCTGACTGGTCCTGGAAACTCTTTTCTTTAGAATGGGAATCAGTGAACCTATAAACATTCTATGCTTAGGGGTGGTTAAGTTCCTGCACTCACCTTTGGGAATATCCTCAGTCCTTGTCCAATGACAGCACAGCCCACCTTCTCAGCTGAAAGCACGACTCTGTGTCTGCTGTACAGTGAACACCATCTACACTCCTGCATGACCAAAGTACCAAGGAGGCTCTCAAGCACTGTGTCCTCGCGGCATCAAGCACAGTGCAGTTTGCCTTCAGACACAACCTTTGCAGGAGGGTGCCCAGGTAGCAGGACCACATAAACACAGCCACGTTCAGGCCATAATATTCCTTTCTTTTGAAGGTTTGCACAATATTTTGGGTACTGCTCCCTGCCACGTACACCCCACACACAGTCCCTGTCCCAAGGACTGAACACAGTGCTTTTATGCTGAGCTACACCCCCAGTCCTTTTCTTTTATCTTTTGAGACAGAATCTTAATCCTACTCAGCCTCTAGAGTATTGGGATCATAGTCCTGCATCCTAACATAGACAGCACAATTGAAGACTACAGGCACACTCACCTGAATGTGGGGGATGCCCCAGCACCAACCATACACCCTGTGCCAGAGCTTACCATAGGGTGGTTGCGGTGACAGACGCAAAGACCATAAGCATACCCAGGAAAATTCTAAACCAAGATACATGTGCACTAGACCTCCCTGCTTGACCCACAGTAAGTGTTCTTCCCTGCAGTTCACACACACAGACTGCATCTCATGCATACAATTGTAAGAGTGAATTATGGTAATGGAAATGCATGAAGAACACAGCTGGCATGACTCAGCATCCTGTCAATCATGTGGTCATGTTCTGGAAGACACTAGGGAGGCACCTTAAAGCAAGTGGGAGAATTAAGGCTATACATACACCTTATGCCCTCCATGGCTCATGCCTTTTCCCTCTCAACCTGGAGCACAGTTTGATTGCCTAATAAATTTTGCTGCTGCCTCCTTGTTGCTGTATGCTATGTTCAAGTCTTTGTTCACCATACACAAGAACCTGGGAACCCAGCCCCAGACCTGTGAGCCCATGGCACCCTGCCACACCAGGTGTCTTTTTAAACCCTACCTCTTACTGACAGACCCTGAAAATTCTTTTTCTATGATGAAAGTCAGCAAACCTGCAACCTACTCCATATGTGTGAGATAGTGTTCCCTATCTCCACTTGAGGAGCCTCCTCAGATCCTGTTCAGCAATACAACAAATTAGTAAAACTATTTTCAATGGTTCTAAATATTACCATTGTTCCTAAATGAAGATTTCAGTGTTTCTGTTAAAAACAGGAATGAGCAACTGATAATGCAGAGAAATTCATGAAACCATAAATTCCTTTATGGTTATCACAATGATGTTGCCTTAAAATCTCACCCAATGTAAAGTTACTCATCTGTATGGCAGACCATTTTCCAAATGGAACTCTGTGGTGATTGATCTTAAATATCTCCCTTCTCTCGTCTCTCTCCTCCTCTTCCTTCTCTTCTTCCTCTTCTTCTACCTCTTCCTCCTTCCCCTCCTCCCTCTGCTTTCCCTCCCTTCCCCCTCCCTTCCTCTTTCTCTCCCTTTCTTTTATGATGCTGGAAATGAAACCCAGGGCCTCATACCCAGGCCCTTTCTATTTTTTATTTATTTTATTTATTTATTTATGTATTTTTGAGACAGGGTCTCACTATGTAGTTCAGACTGGCCTTAGGCTCACTTTGCAGCTCAGGCTGGTCTGGAGCTCACAACAATCCTCCTGCCTCAGCCTCCCAAGTGCTGGGATTACAGGCCTGCGCCACCATGCCTGGCTGTATTTTTTTTGAGACAAGGCCTTACTACGTTGCCCTATCCATTCAACAAAATGTAGAAGAAGGTGGAGATTTAAAGTCACTAAGGAAACAAGATATTTCACAAAAATAAACACAAGTTGCCATTCTTATGGCTGACCCTATTGTCTAAAGTTTCTGCAGTGGGTGGGAGCAGGAAGATTCAAAAGTATATGGAAGGAAAAGGTTTTGCCCTTTTCCTTCAAGCATGACTACCTGATTGCAGCTCATGCTGCAAATTGTTCTCTCTGTTCCACCCTAGGAGACTCCACTACCACACTACACTGAGGAAACAGACACTGCCCTCATGAACTCCGGGAAAAGCATAGCAAAGCAGCCCCTCAGGACTGACATGCCAGGAAAGGAAGTTGCTAAAGATGCCTCCTACTAAGGTTGGAGAAAAGCACTTAAAAAAAGCTATGAAGTAATAAGCTATTTTCAATACAGTTAATTTTCATGATACAATGTGCTTTTCTTAATATTTCTTAACAGTGAGAACTCTTTTAAATGCTAGACTATCTGACATGTTTAAAAAGAGAGAAGGGAAGACTGAAGAAGATTAAAAATTAAAGTGATATGAGATAGATCCAGTAATATAATCTTTCTGGACTATTATTTTTATATTCCTGAGCTTGCTAAAAATTGCTCCAATTCACAACACCTGAAGTTATAATTACTTTTTATTAGGATTTTAAAACTTCCTAGAAGGAAAAGATACTGCATCTAATTTGCATAGAATATTTATGTGAATACTCTGATGTTTATGAAACTTGTCACTCCAAATATGAAAGCTCTGGACTGGTTGGGTGTTGGCTTCAGATTGCTAGGAATAACCACACAAGTACATGATTTTATTTCAGCATTATTTTAAAAATGCTCCTAAGAAAATTACTATACAAATAAAAATCCGGTGGGCTGACCAGATAGCTCAGCAGACTAAAGCACCTGCTTTGGCAGATGTAGGGGCTAGGATTCGATCTCCCACCTGCCATGCCGGCTCTGCCCCCAGGGCACACTAAGACAGTAATTAAGACTGGATACTGGGCATGGTGGTGCATGCCTGTAATCCCAGCACTTGGGAGGCTGAAAACAGGAGAATCACTATGAGTAGGATCTACATTATGAGACCCTGAACACCCTGTAGACCCTGTCCTAAATTCATAAAAAAAAAAAAAAAAAAAACTGCCATTTTCCTGTTGATAACTTTTAAACTGTTTTGTGGTAGCAGAAATTGAACCCATGGCCTTCACACTGAGGTGCTTTACCCAAAACCTTCTCCCTTTTCAAAAAGGGGGAGCCCAAGCTGGGTTCAAATATAAAATCCTCTTTCCTCATCCTCCCAGGGTGCTGAAGTTATTCTACATGGCCCAACTGCTTGTTGATATCTTAAATTTTTAAAACTGTAGATGAAAATTTTAACACTTGAGAAGTTTTATTGAAAACTTTAAAATACAGAAACACTGGATTCTCATTTTAAAGTAAAACCAATAGTTTTCAAGAATGAGTAATATTTTAAGACTGATTAATATTAATGAGAACTGGACATAACTTTCTTTTGGTTTTAGAAACCAAAGAAATATACCATATTCAAACTCAGAGAAAATACACATTTGTTCATTAAAGCTCACCTGCCTTAGATAATTTTTTCTCTTCATACATTAGTATGTTAAGCCAATGTCTGATCCATGCTGCAAAAACTATACAAAATGAATTCTTTTTTTTTTTTTTTTTTTGTCTTTTTGAGACAGGGTCTCACTATGCAGTTCCGGCTGGCCTTAAGCTCATTTTGTAGCTCAGGCTGGTCTCGAACTCACAACAATCCTCTTGCCTCAGCCTCCCGAGTGCTGGGATTACAGGCATGCGCCACCACCCTCAGCTATGAAAAGAATTCTTAACTGCCTAAAGAAACCTCAAGGCAAAAACAATAGCCTAGCCTACAAAATAGACACAAAACCCAAAGACACTGGAGCTTATTCATCTACAGCCTTGGGGAATAAGCACCACAGGAACAAATTTTTAAGAAATTGTACAAGCGGCTGTTTCAGCAGAGCACAGCAGCTGGGATTCAATTTCCAGCCTGCCGTCCCAGCCCCACCCTAAGGGGCACTGAAATGGCGATTGAGATTGGGCGTGGTGGCACATTTCTGTAATCCCAGCACTTGGGAGGCTGAAAACAGGAGAATTACTAGGAGTCCTATCTACACAGTGAGACCCTGTAGACCCTGTACTAAATACATGAAAAGAAGTTTTAAAAAAATTTGCAAGCACACAAGAGTAATCCAAACAGTGTATTAAGTGTGCGCTTTCTTACAGAAACAATGATCTTGTCAGATAACCCCCAAAACAGTGTGCAGGAGGGTACATTTTTTTTTATAAACAGGCTCTAATTCTCTCCTGTATTCAACCATTTTATCAGATCCTTACTTGGGGCTCTTTTTCTTTTTATGGTAGAAGCCTTTGATCATAGACATTTCTGCAAAAGATAAGTCTAGTGTGCTACAGGTCTTTGTAGCAAAATCCTCCCAAAATCCAGCCCTTTACCATTTGAGTTGTACTAAATGCTTTTAGTGTGGAGACTTAGGCTGAAAATTTTACGACTTGGTGCGATTAAACAGTGATCCTGAGGCAGAGTGCTTCCAAGGGCATGACCAAACACCTGCAATCTTAACAGACAACAGTTTACATTCACCTCAAGGTCTGAGACTAAGAAACTGCTAGCTGGTATCCAAGTAGTTTCAATACTGGTTTGAAGTCTGAATAAACTTACTTGCAGACATTAAATATTTTGTTTAAATATTATATGTCAAATCTTTTTTCCTGAATATCAGGAGAGAAATGGAGAAAGCAGAAACAGGCAAGAGAAGAAACAGTCCCAGGAACAGACCTGTGACAGCTACACCATCTGTAACAAGGGGAGGAATTTCTGCACAGGTTTCAAAAATACTTGGAAGTAAACATTCACCTCTACTTGGCATATACAATTTCTTTTCTACAGAAGATCTCTGATTCCTACAAAAAAGGAAAAAATCCCAGAAAAAAGTGGGTGGTCACTTGTTCTGCGATAAAAGGGCCCATATCACAACAATATCACTGTCATTTATTTTAATAATTTATAGTGTATGCTCCATAGCAATCAAGAAATTAGCATTACACCTCGCACTATGAACCCTTGCTACACAAAACTCCATGAGAAATTAAAAACCCTTAATTCTAGTTATTTCCAAAAGACACATTAAGTCTAGTTTATATATTCAAGAAGATAAAGACCCTTGCTACCAGAAGCTATTGTCTACTAGTTTTTAGTCTTACTGTTAATAATTTAAACACCAAATGGACTATTCCATTAGACCTCAATATCACTTGCTCATATATTGTTGGTTGTGGTTTTTTAAATTAATACTTAAAAACAACTAGTTCAGCCTTTCCTTATTTTTACTACAAGTTATAGATGCTGAATTTACCTGGCACAGCACTTCCTTAAGATTACATAAAATGTGCTTCTCTTATAGGCAATTTGCAGATAGGTAACCTCATTTTATGCTTTATATCTAGCTTCATGCCCTCTGAGGTGGAGCTTTTGGAAGAAGACTGGACTTAGGGGATGCAATAGCTGACTCAGACTCAGGAGGTGGGCGGCTGGTCTGCACAAGCAGGTCACAGGGGAATGACCTAGAAGGTTGGTATTGCCCTTGCCAGCGCCTCCAACATTCTCTTCTTCCTGGCTGCCATGAGGTGAGTGTCTTTCCTTCATGCAAGGCCTTCTGCCATGCCACTGACCATGCAAGTGCCGCCACTTCTAAAGCATGAGCCAAAATAAACTTCTCTTTGAAAGTTGTGGGTGTCCAGTATTATGTCCTAGCTAAGGGAAGTGATTAAGGTATTTCACCATGATCTTCTTAACTACCACTCAAACTTAAATATCACTAAGCAGCTAGGATTATCAACTACTCAAGGGAAAAGAAGCAACAGTATCAGAAGGCAAAAAAAAGCTTTGAAGGCGAAACCTTTTCTTGGTTCTTTCATGGCATTTTGTAAGACAGAGAGCTCAGCTATGATGCTACTGGTTATTTACTCAATGAAGCTGTGTTGAGCTGTCAGTTAATATACAAATTTAATGGCCTTATTCAATTTCTTAGCAAGAAGCTTAGGCTATTCCCCCTTCTCTGCTGCTTTTTAATCATACACAGTCTTCATTATGAGAAGTTCAAATCTACAGTCTAAACTGATGCACAAGGTACAGTGGTAATCAGGAGCATCCATCTTTTTCAACTCAAGAGTGCTCCCCAAGGGCCAGCCAAATAACCCAGTGGATTAAAACACCTGCAAGCAGGTTTAGGGGCTGGGAATCCCTGGAGCCTGACGTGCTGGCCCCGCCCTTGGGGTACACTAAGACAGCAATTGAGACTAGGCATGGTGGCACCTGCCCGTAAGCCCAGCTCTTGGGAGGCTATAAACAGGCAGATCACCACAAGTCTGATCTAGTAGTGAGACCCTGAACACTCTGTAGACCCTTCCACAAAAAAATACCAAAAAAAAAAAAAAAAAGTGTTCTCCAAGTATATGAATGGCTTAGACACTATTACAAATTATGTAAATTACTCTTACATTTACTGATTCTGTCCTCACCTTTGACGATGCTGTAATTTAAACTTCCTACAATAAGCCCACTAGAAAACTATTTTTTCTCTTGAGACAGGTTTTCTTGGCAAAAAGTTGAATCTAGTAAATTGTTAAGCATAATGAGAGTACCACCCCAAATCACAGGTGGGTACATTATTGCATCAAGTCGATAAAATTCTCAAGGCCCTATATATTTTGCAAATACGCTCAATTCTAAACATAGAAGCCTTTTATATTTTGACAAATTTAATGCAGAAACTGGTGAGACAACTCTACTGAGATAATTCTATGATATCAAATACCCTTTATATTTCATTAGGTCATTAGGAAAAATCAATAGGGCTTATGGTTTGATAAGTGCATGTAGATATTATGTATGTAATAGTTGTACAGAGACTGTCTCTTTAGTTTAATTTAAAAAAACTATAGTACTGAGCCCTAATTTATAAATGACTTTAGTTGACTGTGAGCATTTTAACCCTGCACGTCTTAATATTCCAAGTTCCAAAACTCACTTAAGAACTTCAGAAAATGTAACTACATTTGTTTGTGACATATATAATTAAGAATTATTAAAGAATAGTATGCTCATAAATTTCAAAGGAAAACTTTTATATTTTGGCTTTACAGTATTAACACCCAAGTCTGGGTTATTTCTTGACACTATTTATAAAAGACACAACTTTTTTAGACTATTAAAAAAAACCTTCCAAGACCATTCACATCATTCTTTAGACTCACATATTTATACTAGAATTTTGAACAATTTCTGTAGTAGTTCACGCATGGACTAGCTTGGCAGTATGAAGCTTTTGGAGGTCACAGTTATTGGGGAGCTCCACCTGTGTGCAAGCTCTTCCTCCAGGAACCCCAGCAGGGTGGGGAGAAATGGAGAGAAGGCCCCTCCTCACTTCCCTGGTGCAGCAGCAGGGCAGGGAACAGCACTGTGAAATCCTCCCAAAACTTTCTCCATTGCAGAAAGGTTGATCTGCAAAGGTGTGTGTGTGTGTGTGTGTGTGTGTGTGTGTGTGTGTGTGTGTGTGTGTGTGTGTGTCTCATAGGAGGGTATGAGCTTGCTGAAATCTAAGGTCCACACAGACCAGCTAAGAACACTGGTTCCTGGTAGGCAGGGTACCTACTATAGCTGGGAAAGAGAATGCAAGCCAGGCTAGATCTGCTCGGGAACAGGCAAGAAAAGAAAAGTGCCTATCTTCTACACAAAGTATATTCATCTGACTAAACAGTTACAGCTATTTTGGCTTTAGGACATAAGTCTAAAGTTCTATTGATCACAATTTAGTAAGTCTATTTTTTATTTATTTATAGTCGATAACAATGGCACCAATGGCCCAGAGATTAATATGTTTCTCTTTTTTTTCATATTTTTCTTAAAAACCTACAGTTTGAAAATTTAATTTGCCAGTTTTCTTTATTCCAATTAAAAATACATTTCCAAATTTAAAATAATAAAATGTAAATGGGGGCCAGGAGATGGCTCAGTGGCATAAGTGCTTCCCTGGCAAGCACAAGGGCCTGAGTTCAATCCCTGGTTCCACAATAAATAAATAAATAAATAAATAAATAAATAAATAAATAAATGATAAAAATAAAACATAAATAATAGGTATTTTATTGGCATTTAATTATGTAAATTTAAAATTAAAATATTAATTCTAGAATAACAAAAGCAACATAAGTTATGTTAAAGAATAGACTTTATACCCTTCAGTTTAACTTATAAACAAAGGCCATAAGCAATTTTTTTTTAATTTATGTATTTGGAAAAATAAATAAATAAATAAATAAATAATTTATGTATTTGTACAGGGTCTTGCTAGCAGCTCAGACTCACTGTGAAAACACTCACAGTGTTTTCAGCATCCCCAGCACTGAGATGACAGCTGGGTGCCACCATGCCTGGACTTGGTGGCCATTTCACCAAGCCTGGGGACTGGGCCAGTGTGGCATGAGGTACCAGGGATTAAACCACAGTACTTGCACTTGCCTAAGCAGGCACTTGCTCCACTGAGCTATCTCGCTGACCCTATAAGAAAATTTTGAAACAAAGCAAAACATATTGTTTCACAACTTGTTTTGCAATATAATCTATAATCAGAGTGCCTTAATAAGTGCCATCTTATCTATTACAGAGCATGCTGCCAATTTATAGTCTACCAGTAAAGAAGCTAAATTTCTCAGTTTAAGACTATGTTGAAAAATAGAATGAATAGCTTAAAATAACTTCACTTATAGTATCTTATTATTAAATAGGTCCTATCCTGAAAGTAAGTACACAACCCCTTAACCTTTACACAATACTTATATTCATGAGCATTATTTCACTTCTAGCCAGGGAATATATTTATCATTTATTTACTTTCGAAGCAAAAATTTCATAAAGTATTTTCTTTTTTGAAATAGTCTTGCAAAAGTACAACACAACACTAAGTGTTGTATTTAAGAATATTAGTTCACATATCATAAAAAGTATTTTCCTGTTTGTTTTTCTACACTTTGTAAAAATGTAACATTTTGTGTAGCACCTTAACTGTTTCAGTGATCCTTGGAAATGATTCTCAAAAGATGAAAGAAAAGATGTAAATAATGATTAAGTTTTCATTGAAGAATATTACTTTCCTAAGCTTAGGTTATCCCCAGAATAGGGAAACATACACCAAATTATAAGTATTATTGTGTCATGCTGAAATTATGAAATTATGAGCTTGTTTAAAGATTACACTATGATTTTTTTTTTTTTTTTTTTGTGTGTGTGTGTGTGTGTGTGTTCAAGACTAGCCTGGGCTACAGAGTGAACTCAAGGCCAGCCTGAACTATATAGGGAGACCCTGTCTCGAAAAGACACACACACACACATACACATACACACACACACACACACCCTTCTGTCAAAAGGTTCAGCTGCAGCCAACATCTTACTAAATGACCAAAAATTTTAAAATCAGAAACAAGACAAGGATACCCATTGTCACCACTCCAGTTCAATATAGTTCTGGAAACATTAGCAAGAGCAGCTAGACAAAAGAAAGAAATAAAAGGAGTATAGAAAGAAAGGAAGATGTTAAATTATTGTTATTGCTGATGATATAATACTGCACATAGAAAACCCCAAAATTTCACTAAAAGACTTCTAAAATCAATAGCCAAATTTGACAACATAGTAGGATACAAAATCAACAGTGATAAACCAATAACACTCCTGTATATGAGTAACAAACCCAGTGAGAGAGAAACTGGGAAACACCTTTCACAATAGTGTCAAGAAAAATGAAATACTAAAAATCAATCTCACCAAGGAAGTGGAAGACCTATTCATTGAAAACTACAGAACTCTGAAAAAGATCAAAGAAGACGTCCCAAAAATGGAAAAACATCCATTGTTAATAGATAAGAGGAACTAATTCAGTGAATATGGCCATGCTTGCTGTTATATAAATGTAATGCAATTCCAATCAAAATATCAATAGTATAGCTCACAGAACTAGAGAAAACTATTCTAAAATTCATATGGAACCAGAAGAGACTTAGCCATTCTGGCAGTAAGGGTAAAGCAGGACGTATCACAACACCCAATTTTAAGTTCTACTACAAAACTACCATGATAAAAACAGCTTGGTCAGAGCAAAAAAATAAATCCAAAGATCGATGGGACAGAACAGAAGATGAAGAAACAACTCCTAGCACATTCAGCTATCTTACCTTTGACAAAGGAGACAAGCACCTTCACTGGAAAAGACAACCTGTTCAATAAAAAATGCCAGGAAAACTGGCTTTCTCCATGCCAAAAATGGGCCCAGACCAGTATCTCTCATCATGCATTAAATTAAAGTTGAGGGCTTGTGAGATAGCTCAGTGGACCAAGCACCTGCTTAGGCAAGAGCAGGGACCAGGATTTGATCCCTGGCACCGCATGCCATGCCAGCCTCACCCTAGGTGTTCTCAGCCAGACACAAAAACCAGGCATGGTGACACACGCCTGTAATCCCAGCACTGGGGAGGCTGAAAACATGAGGATTACTATGAGTTAAAGCTGCATGATGAGATCCTGTACCAAATACATAAAAAATAAAATAAATTAAAATTGAAATGGACCAAAGATATAAGTGTAGAAAAACAAATCTGCTGGCAGATAGAACAGATAAAAATATAGAAGATATAAGAATAGGCAAAGACTGTATGAACAAAACTCCAGTCACACAGGAAATATTACAAAGCATCAACAACTGAGATTGCGCCAAATTAAAAAATATTTGCACAACAAAAGAAACTACCAGCAGAGTAAAAAGACACCTCACAGAATGGGAAAACATTTTTACTAGCTACTCAACAGACAAAGAACAAACATCTAGAATATATAAAGGACTCAAAAAAAAATTACATGTGCCCCAAATTTAAAGACCCAATCTAATAATGGGCAAATGAAATAAACAGGCATTTCCCAAATGAAGAAGTACAAACAGCAAGTAAATATATGAAAAAAATTCTCAACATCACTGGCCATTCGCTAAATGCAAGTTAAAACAACACCAAGATTCCGTATCACTAACAATGGCTATCATTGTGTTATTGATAATGCTGGCAAGGCTGTGGGCAAAAAAAAAAAGCATTCTCCATTGTTGGTGGGAGTATAGACTGGTGGCCATTAGTGTGAAGGTCTTCAGAAAACTAAAACTAGGGGTTCCATTTGATCTGGTTGTTCCTCTTTTTAGGAATATTCCTGAAAGAGTTAAAAGCATCATACCACAATCATATATGCACATCCATGTTTATAGCAGCATAATTTATAATAGCTAAGCCTTGGAAACAGCCCATATGCTCATTTGAAGATGAAGAGATAAAGAAAATGTGCCATTTATACACAGTGGGGCACTACTCTGCCATAAAGAAATTGTATGATAGACAAAACTAAACAAAAAAGGGGATATAAATAAAGGTCCATTTTGTAGCAAAAAAAATATACATATATCTTTATACACAAAATAGGATAGATATACAAGCTAGTTACTCTTAATTCAATGAAAAGAGATTTATACTAAAAGTGTTTAGAAAAGATATCATCTCATCTTGTACTCCGAATGACTACTACAAAGACAACAACGTGCAATGTATTAATTATTATTTTTTTTAGAATTTGTAAAATTTATTAGACAAAGAATAGTTATGAAGGCACTGCAGTCAGGGAAATCGAACATTAATAATCAAAGTAGAGTTCAGGTGAGCGCAAAAAACAGCACACAATATTCATGAAATAAAGAATAATTGTGATACGGAAAGGGTGAGGATCAGAAGATGTGGGGATGAACAGGAACAGAGAATAAGAAACATTTTCCAAAGGGCAGGTGGAAAGGTGGGTCAAGATCTCTGTGCCACTGCATCAATTAGTTTGTAATGTATTCTAAAGAGAAACATCAAAACCTCATAATGAGTAATAAATAAGTAATATCTGAGGTTTGTCAACAGCATAAAACATTTAGTCTGTATTAATTATTGTAACTATCCTAATAACCTGTTTTGAAACTGTCTCATTGCTATTTCTTTCTCAATAAAATTTAAAAAAAGAAATTATATGATAAACTAGTCATTTTTAGGAAAATGGATGCACCTCAAGGTCATAACCTTAAGTGAAACAAATCAGACACACAAGTTTAGATATCACATGGTTTCTCTTGTATGAGACACCCAAAGGGTAAAGAAGGACCATAAAGAGAATAGATAATGGGAAGTAGAAAGATGTTCAAATGGGAGCCAAGTAAAGGAGCAGGGAGGGGAAGGGAAAAGAAAGACTGGAAGAAAGAAATGGAAACAAAGCTTTTGTAAATGGGGGCGATGGTTAATGGGAGGGGAGAGGGATGGTTAAGATATGTCATGTAAGGGGCAGCAAGACAGCTCAGTAGTCTAAAGCGCCTGCTTAGGCAAGAATGCAGGGACCACAGTTCAATCCCCAGCACCACATGCTGCACCAGCTCTGCCCCCAAGGTGGGCTGAGCCCGCCACACAGAAAAAGAACTGTTATGTTCCAGTACAAATTCTCTACAATGTGATCAGTATATAGGTCAAATCCATACTACTGAAAACGTTTAAAAGCCGGGCGTGGTGGCGCATGCCTGTAATCCCAGCACTAGGGAGGCTGAGGCAGGAGGATTGTTGTGAGTTCGAGACCAGCCTGAGCTACAAAGTGAGCTTAAGGCCAGCCTGAACTGCACAGTGAGACCCTGTCTCAAAAAGACAAAAAAAAAAAAAAAAAAACGTTTAAAAATTGCAAACTCAGAAAAAAATATTTAGGGAGTGACATTAAAAGAATAAAGAAATCAGCTTAAAGAGAACAAATTATCAGATAACTTATCAATGTAAATGTAACAGTAAAAAATTGTAATAGTTGTATAGGTAACTGGCCATTCTGACTGGCATTTCCCACCCCCACCAGGGTGCGAAGATCAACCTGCCCGTCCATCTCCAGTGTGAGGCCAGCCCAGCCCAGGCAAGAAGGAGCACCCGCTGACCTGGTAAGCGGGAGAGATGCCTGCTGTCTGGACGCACTGGCCAAGCTGGCTGACTGTGCGGTAAGAGCAAGCTCAAGTCATCATTCCTCATTTAGACATAGACACCTGAGAATGGAATCAGGAATCAAAACTTCAGGCCAGAGAGATGGCTCAGTGGAATAAGTGCTTCCCTGGCAAGTACAAGTGTCTGAGTTCAATCCCTGGTTCCACAAAAAAAAAAAAAAGAATTAAAACTTCATCCTTCGTGGGTGGCAACTCCAGAAGCTCTTCCTCAGTCCCTTTTATTTTTTATTTTGAGGCAGGATCTTGCTAAATGGCCCAGGAAGAAATTGAATTTGCAATCCTTCTGCTTCACCCTCAGTGCAGATATTACAGGTCTGGGTGACCACACCTAGTCTGGCATTACAACTTCTAAAACAGAAACTGTATCAAAGTCCCCTCTTCCTTGATTAAAAGAAAAATGTCAGGGCTGGCCAGATAGCTCACTCAAGTGCCTGCTCAGGCAGGTGTGGGGCCTGGGGGCTCAATCCCTGATGGGCCATGCTGGCCCCACCTCTAGGGCTCTGAGCTGATGACTAGGACTGGGCGTAGTGGCACGCGCCCATAATCCCAGTACTTGGGAGGCTGAAAACAGGAGGATCACTAATCTGCGTAGTGAGACCCTGCAGACCCTGTACTAAATATGTAAAAAACAAAGTCTCACTCCAATCTCCCAGGTGGGACAGAAAAGAATGTTGTCTAATTCTACCCAGCTGTAAAGATGAAAGTAAGTATAACAGCAAACAGGCTTGGTAGCTCATGAGAAGAATATGAAAGCACTTAAGATCTCTTCATACTATCATAAGTGTTTAATAATATATTCTCAATGTTG
Source organism: Ctenomys sociabilis (assembly GCA_004027165.1). Classification (NCBI taxonomy): domain Eukaryota; kingdom Metazoa; phylum Chordata; class Mammalia; order Rodentia; family Ctenomyidae; genus Ctenomys; species Ctenomys sociabilis. Next base: position 24,019 of record PVKA01019427.1, on the reverse strand, counting down.
ATATACACGAATGCCTCAACTGTGTTGCAAAATTATAGAAGGTAGTCAGAGAAAAACAAACTACAGAAAGTAGCTAAGGGTTCAACAAGTAAACAAATTACACACCACAGTTACACATAATCACAAACACACCCATACATTGGATAGTAGTGCAATGTCATACAATGCTGGAGAGATAGCTCAGTGGCATAAGCACCTGCCTGACAAGCTCAAGGTCCTGAGTTTGATTCCCAGTACAAAACAAAAAGGAAGGTTATACAGTTAAGCTACCTATAACAAAAAACTCCAAAATGACAATGGCTTTACTAAGACGAAATGGTTTCTCCTCCATATGAAAAAAGTCAAGAAGCAGCAGATCTTGGGGAGGCCGGAGGGGTCGGTGGCTGCCAGGAATCTAAGTGTTTCCCATTTTGCAGGTTTACCTTTGCCCAGTGCGTCTTCTCACATTCTATGGTGACTACTCAAGTTCCAGCCATCTGGTTCAACATCTAAGCCGCACAAAGAGAAGGACAACAGACATGGCCTTCACTTCTTATATCTCCTCCAAGCCCTATTAATTCCTTACTGATATTACCTGGTCAGAATTCCACATGTGGCCACAGCTAACTGTGGAAGAGGCTGAGCAACGCCATCTTTTGGTGGCACTGTGCTCAGCAAAACCTGAAGTTCTGTGTATTTGAGAAAAAAAGGAAGATTAAATACGTGGAGAGCAGCTTACAGTTTTTGCCACAATATGAAATTTACACAGACTCAGACTGGAGGAAAGATGGAAATATAGATAATGTCTAAAGTTGAAATGAGAAAAAAAATCAAAGAAGAAAACATAGCTACAGAGGCCGGGGAGATGGCTCAGTGGGATAAGCGCTTCACTGGCCTGCCTGAGTTCAATCCCTGGTTCTGCCCCCCCAAAAAAGAAAACATAGCTATATTCTTGCATTAAGGAACAAGCTAGCATCACACATGAGTTTCTGCTCAGGAATAGCAGCAAATCAGTACAACACTTGCTATAAATATCAAATGGATAAAGAAAATTCTTTTCTTCTTCTTTTTTTTTTTTTTTTTTTTTTTTTGAGGAACCAGGGATTGAACTTAGGCACCTACACATCCCACTGAGCCATCTCCCTGGCCCAAGAAAATTCTTTTTAAATGTTTTAAAGTTAAAACATTGAGCTTTATAATATCTTCATTTTAAAAATATCTTTAAAACAAGGGAATGAATTCCACTAGAGCTTCTATACTTTCTTGTTAACACTTAGACACTATCTGATTTAATTAGATAAATGAATCAAAGTCATTGTTTAAATACAATATGGAATTATTTTAAGTGTGATTATTGTAAGAATTAATGATGGTTTAAAACTGCATTGTGGGGAAGAATGGTGGGAAGGGGCTGGGTGCACTTATAAAAAGATAGCAGAAGGAAGCTTTGATAGTAAAGGGCTATATGCATGTTGGATTTCACCAAAAGTGGATACAAAGAATATCCACGCTCAAGTGAACCTGAGGAAATCTACTGCCAGTAGATTGTGTCAATGCTAATATTCTAGTTGCAATACAGTACCATAGCTTTGCAAATTATCATCTACAAGAGTATACAGGATCATTCTAAATTATTTCATACAACTTCATGCAAATCTACATGTATCAAAAAGTAAAAACTGTAAAGTGCATCACCTGTTGAAAATGATTTAACAAGGGTTAACAGATTATGTTTTGAAATAGAGGAAGTTTCTATTTATGACACTGAGATTACTATATCACTACTATTCTTTTGCTACCAGGGTAGAATTTTTTTTTCAGAGTAGGATTTTCTGATGAAGTTAAACCTCTTTTCTGTAAAAATAAATACATTGAGACCATAAGAGTAAGTGAAATCAATCAGACAAACAAGTTTAAATACCATGTGGTTTCCCTTTATGAAAAGTCCAAAATATAAAGAGTAAAACAAAAAATAACAGGAAGTAGGGAGATATTTTTCAAATGGGAAGAGGAACAAGAGATGGGAGGAGTGGAAAAGAGATGGAAAAATGACAGAAACAGATTTTTCCAAGTGTGAAAGGAACCAACAGCTGGAAGGAGGGAAGGATGAGAGGATGGAGGATGAAACAGTGGAACTGTGTTCTGACCATGTACCAGTCCCCACAATGAATGTAATCACTGTGTACTGAAGACACATATTAATAAAAATCCAAATATCACAAAATATTCACTTATGGGGTTTTACTGAAAGAGTGAGGCCTTTTGGCGTGAGGTAGTATGTTCCATGTATTGTTTTGTAGTTTGGTTTCTTCATGTAATCAGCTGGGAGACATTTCTGTTTCATTAGATGAAAATCTACCTCACTCTCATGGCTGCGCAGTATTCCAGAATGCACTTTTCTCTCTCACACTAGTGTGCATCTATGTTGAGTGGATCTCAAGCAGTTAAATCCCTGAGTACAGGGGTGTGTGCCTGTTGGGCTTCACTAGACGCTGGCATCCTACCTTGGGGAGGAAGGAAGGCTGGCAGGCGATAAGTTTACATTCCACAGTGGTATACTCCTGTCCCAAAAAATCTAATAACTAATACTGGTGAGGACGTGTAGAGGAAAAGGCACTCTACACGTGGTTGGTGAGAATGTGTACTAGTAAAACCACTATGGAAACCTGTGGAGATTCCTCAAAAAATGACAGTAGAAAATCCATTTGGCCCAGCCATTCCCCTCACAGGTAACCAAAAGTGTTAAAATCATATGGCAGAGATACATGGTGTCCTAAATTTTCTGATCAAAGAGATTATGGGGCCAGAGAGGAAAGTGATTAATGATGTGTAATGCACATAAGGAAAGTCACCTAGAGAAAAAAACATTCTCTCAGGCTTTCACAGAGAGCAAATTGGCCAAGCAATGGCCGTGATTCATCCACATGGCTGACTCTGACAAAAGGATCTACAAAATGTGGTACAGGGTTTCAGGATAAGTCCTGAGGGGATTTGACTGACCCTGTCAGATACAAAAGTTACATTTCTTGTTATATAGGTCTTGCTTTATCTTGGTCTTAACCATCCAGCAGAAAAATATAAAAACGAGGTATAAAAAGTAAAGCCATATTGATATGCTGAGCTGTAAAAGGCTCAAGTCAACAACTTCTGACATTGCCAGTCCTATGGATAACCCACTACTATTATGAACTATTGGACTATATTGCATTATTTTGCTGAATTCACAATATTTAAATGTCAATGGAATACCCATCTCTGACAAAACTAAATGAAAAAGGGGGGATATAAATGAAGGACCATTTTGTACCTCTATATACAAAATAGTTAGGATAAATATACAGCTACTTTCTGTTAATTCAATGAGAAGAAAGATTTGTACTAATAGTGTTTGGATAGGATATCACGTCTGCACATTATACTATGAATAACTACTATGAAGACAACAATATACAATGCATTAATTATTGTAATTGTCTCACTAACCTGTTTTGAAACTTTTTGTTATTTGTTTCTCGATAAAATGAATAAAAAATGAAAACATACTGTTTTTATATGACAAATAATATACACAGAGAAAAATGGAAGACAACTAAGTAGAGATGTTCAGATACTTCCTCATTAAATATTCAGTTGTTTTAAAAACATTTCAATATATATGTTAATGTTTTATTTGTATAGTTTTTCTCAGTTCATTCAAAAAAGTAAGTTAGTGGGATTTTTGGGGAGGAATTAGTTTTGTCAGACAGGCTCTCACCATGTAGTTTAGGCAAGTCTTAAACTTGCTGTGCAGTGTAGTCTGGTCTTTAACTCTGGCAGTCCTCCTGCCTCAGACTTCTGAGTGCTAATATTAGAGGCATGAACCTCCATGTTTTGTCAAGTTTGTGTTATTATCTATTTATTTTTTATAAAAATCCTTTTGGCTTATATCTTACATTGAGTTTCTATTTTGAAGATGATACAGAACATAATAACTTGTGATTCTCTAACTTGATTATGAATATTTGTTTTATTTTTTCATAAAATAAAGTAATACAATACAGGCTTTTCGGTATCTTTCTTCTTTACATATTTGCTAGATTAGACCAAGTGTTTACTTGACAGCACTTCATTTTCATTTTAATATTATTCATTTATATAAGCATACTATAATTTATATCACTTCGCTCTTAATGAGCTATTGGGTTGACTCTAGTTTGGAGTTATTATAAATAATATTGGACTGAAGATGTTCTCACACAATATAAATACATATTTCTATTACATATATACCTATAAAAATATACTTCACTAAATCATAGTCTATGCATATGTCAGTTTCATTATATAAAGCCTAAGGGTACATAGATGGTTCCAACAATTTGTACCTACTACCTAATGGTGTGTCCCATGGGAATTCTTTCCAGGTCCTTGGTTTCTTGAACAAAGATGTAGAAAAGACAAACATAAAAGGTGGGCCAGCCAGATGACTAAGCAGACCACAGCTCCTGCTTAGGCAGAGCTCAGCGGCCCAGGTTCGATCTTCGGCCTGCTGTGCTGGCCCAGCCACCAGCACACACTAAGACAGTGAATGAGACTGGCCGTGGTGGCATGTGCCTGCTGTAATCCCAGCACTTGGGAGGCTGAAAACAGGAGAATCCCTATGAGTCCCATCTATGAGACTCTATAGACCCTGTTCCTAACTACATCAAAATAAATAAATAAATAATTCAAGACGTACATTTATTGAAGATAGGAAAAAAGTACACAGTGCAGAGTGAAAGCAGGCTGGCGAAGATTCACAGTGGTGAGAGTATTATGGAAAGGGGTGTCTTATATCTGAAATTCCTGGGTTGATCTCTCTGTCCTGCAAATAAGGCACTGACACAGTCGTATCCAAAAATCATTTTGCTTCTACTATTCTAGTGAAAAACTCACTTGGCTTCACACTAGACACATAAGAATTGAAAACGGTACTTTTCTTTTTTCTGCTTTTTGAGACAGAGTCTTGCTATACAGTTCAGGCTGGCTTCAAGCTCATTTTGCAGCCTAAGCTGGTCTCAAACTCACAATGACCCACCTGCCTCAGCCTCCAGCGTGCTGGGATTACAGGCGTGCACCATGAGGCCAGCTAAAAAATAGTGCTTTTCTGATTGGTTCCCTGTACAGTGCTCAAGAACTGCAGAGTCATCTTGGATCCTGGGTTCTACATTTGTGCCCTCAGTCTCCATGACTTTGAAAGATTCCACCGAGTTATTTAACTGGCTTTACTCTATCCCTAATCACCCACCTTACTAATGTCAGTAGCAGGTGAGAGTCCCAGGAACCCCACAACCTGCTAAAACTAGGTGTGGTCAGTCTGCTAATATTTAACTGCTGTAAGCTTTGTAACCATATTTTATTGCTCCCTTCATTTGAATTTCCCTAATTAATGATGATGTCAAGCTGCCCTTAATTGTATTAAGAAATTTGGTTAATGCTCTAGATTTCTGTTACTGTGACAAAAATAGATGAAATAATTAACTTTTGAGGAAGAGAGACTTATTTTGGCTCAAATTTTTGGAGGTGTAAGTCCCTAGTTGATTGACTTCATTGCGTTAGGCCTGTAGTGAGCCAGTGCAATACATTCTTCTAGCAGCACATACTGGAGGAAAGAACTTACCACATGGTAGCCAGGAAGCAAAGCAAAAGACAGGAAGGACAGCATCCTAACATCCCCTGCGAGGGCAGGGTCCTGCCTCCTAAAGGTCTCACTATCCCACAGTAGTGCCACAGGCTGAGGACCAAACTGTTAACACATAAGCCTTTGGAAACAATGGTTTTTCTACATCAAAGTGCATAAATGAAAATGCATGAATCTATGTATCCATCTAACTTTTCTGTAATTTTGAGAAAGAGATATGTGAAAGAGCAAGAAGATGAAAGAATCTAGAACTTGTTCTCCATCTGCCATCTTGATCCAATCTCACGGCTAAATTTCCAGTCTCATATTGAACATTTTAAAGTCTAAACACAGACAGCTGCTGGTATCATATGATATAATTTGGAAATCTCTGCTTCTGGGGTGATGTTATATTAAACAATTTAATTGGGTCCCCATGTTAAAACTGGCATCTGCATGACATATGTGAATGAATTTTATTCTTTTCTCAAAATTATTTCCTACTTTAATATTAAGAAATTGAAAAAAAAAAGAAATTGAAATTCTGTCTTACAGAGATTCATACAGCAATACTAACATGAATAATCTTTTTAACAACTATAATAAAAAACAGAAAAAATTAACTTTTCTAAAAAATTTTTCAAGTGCTAAAAGTAAAAATAAGAAAAAGCAATTCAGATAATTCTGAATCATTTTCTTATCACTCAATCCTGAAATTACTTCAACCAATGGACTCTTTTGCCAACACTAATTAATTCAGGAGTCACTTAACATTGCTTTGAGAGTTGCCATCTGAATTCTATACTTGAAATCTAAAATGGTCTGACCAGATGTACAACAGAAATGTTACAGAATGACATTTAATCCTAAAATAAAACATACTCCTAACAGCCTAAAGAATTCAAGAAGTCTAGGGACCGGCCAAATAGCTCACTGGATTGAAGCACCTACAAGCAGGCTCAGGGGGTTCGGATCCTGTGCTGGCCCCGCCATCAGGGAATGCTGAGATGGCAATTGAGACTGGGCAAGGTGGCGCATGCCTGTAATCCCAGGAAGGCTGTAAACAGGTGATCACTACAAATCCAATCTAGTAGTGAGACCCTGAATACCCTGAAGACCCTTTCCCTAAAATAAAAAAGAATTCAACAAGTCTTTAATATATCTCTTAAACACATAATACACATCTAACATGTCCTATTCACTGCCTTATGTAAAGGGGAAGTACCAATGACTAAAACAGACACAATATGTTATAGATCTTACATTCTGATAAATAACATGTTAACTGAGTTACCTGAATTTGGATTTTCTGATGGAAATTATAGGTAAACGTTTAAGACAAAGCACAAATACGGGTATTGCTTATAGCAGTTCATCACCCCATCACATGTTTGAGAATATTTATAATACAGATATCTTTAGGTTCTAACTCCAAATATTAGAAAATTAAGATCTTGTCTGAGAACATGAGAAAGTTCAGTTGACCTAAAACGTCCTAAGCGATTCATTCAATATGGGCTGCTATTGACTAGATTTTAAGTAACGTGCTACATTTTAGATAACGTTCAGCCTCTTAATTCATATCCCCAAACCAAAAATTGAAATAATCTAGAACTGTAGAGACAGGAAAATATTGGGTTTGGAGAACTGAGATTTTGATCTAGTACAATACAATGATACTGGCCCAATGCAATAGCTACTAATCAACTATGGTTAGTTTTGAGTCAGAATGTAAAATAAACTCAGCCCCTTAGTCACATGGTGTCTTTCCAATGTGCAATCACCACAAATGCACGGGCCAGCTACAGCTCGGGTGGTCCCAAGAACACAGGAAACATGACTGGATATTTGTTTTAGATACTCGGTAGAGGCTTTCTACTTCCAAGGAAAACAAAAGTATTGTGAAGAGTTTTACACATGACCTTTGTAATGGCAAAATATTAGTTTTTTTCTCCACCACTTGCTGTTTCATTGTTTGCTTTTTTTCTTCTCACCTAAAAAATAATTTCTTCGTTTTCAACTTTCTTTCTTCATACTTTTCCCTACTCTATTTCCTTAGTCCTAAACTTCTCTATTCTAGAGCAATATTTAGTCCACCTTTCATAAGATGCATTTACTCAATGCTAAAATTTAAGAAGCATTTCTCTTAACGTATTTCCCCAAAATATTACAGTGACGGGAAGCATTTTTTAAGGTATGTGACCTTAAAAAATCTTTTAATGTGTATGTTTTTCTCCCTTAGATCCTTATCCTTACAATAAAACGAGTTTCTCACCACAGAAATCCAGGACGGAAAAGAAGCAATTCCACTTCCGTCCCGGAGATTCTCCCTGACGGAGCGATGCCTCCTGCGGACCGCGCACTTCGCGCGAGGCCCAGTGCTGGGTCAGTCCGCCGAACGCCTGCTGCCATCTAGCGAGGAGACGCAGCAAGGGCTCCTCGGCGCGCAGCGGTTGCCAGGCGACTGAGGCAGCGTCCAGCAGGCCCAAGGAAGTGGGCCGGGCTGCAGGCGTAGAGAGAAAGAGAGAGAGATGTGAGAGAGAATGAGAGAGCGCACGCTAACAACCTTGCTTCTTATTGGTTGAAGATCTCTCCCGCTCGCCGTGATCCAACGAGCAGTTGCATAGTGTCTGACGTCATGCAGCTCCTCCCACCCACGCGCTAGCAACGCCTGTGCTGGCCCGCGAGAGTTAGACGTTGTGCGGATCCGCTTCTAGGCGGCTCCGATGTACGCCTCGCAGCTTGTGCTGCTGCCGGTGCTCTTTCTGATGCTTCCCGGAGGCGCCCGGCCTCAGTCCTCGTCCTTCCTCTCAGGGACGTCGCCCACTTCTTCAGGCCTAGAGCCCCTGATGCACGGGGGCACCCTCCAGCCCCCCAAAGCGGGATCTCCAACTCCCCAAGGGAACCCTGGGCTCTCCGCGATGGGCCCCACCCCCGTGACCTCCTCGGCGCCGGAGAATAAGTCCGTGGACCCATTCGCAGGTGAGGTGGGAGCTGCTGACCTCAGATCTGACATGGGACGAAAGAAGTTGAGTTGCCATACGGCAAGAACTGGGGCTGTCGGAAGAAAGGGAAATAGGAAGGGTCCTCATCCTGCCTCTACCTTTTGTTATAGTCTTACCGACCTGTGTCTGCGATTTGACTCCCAGTGCCTGCGATCTGAATTGCTGCTGCGACAGAGACTGCTATCTGCCCCACCCGAGGACCGTTTTCTCCTTCTGCCTTCCGGGCAGCGTCAGGTGAACTGGGGTGCGCCCTCCTAATCCTCCAGGGGACTGGGGCCTACAGTGGATACTATTTAGAGGTAGGAAAAGTTGGCTTTACTCCTTCCTGGCCCCTTGGGATACCCCAGCTGCAGCCTTCCTCTTTGATTCTTAGAGCAGAGCATCCAGTAGACACTGATGCTGCCCCCACACTGTCTTTGGATTCAGACGCCCCCAGAGCACTGTTGTTTAGACCTACCTCTGCCTCCTAAATAAATCCTCACCCTCTTTCCTTACAGGTCTTCAAGTTGGACGTGTGTAGACAACTCTCTTATCTTTAGGAGTAATTCCCCATTTCCTTCCAGAGTTTTCCTAGATTCAAATGGCATCAGACAGTTTTGTGTCCACGTGAACAACTGTAAGTAGAAACGTGTTCGCTGTTCCTTTCTTTTTCTTTTTTTCTGTTTTCTTTCTTTCTTTCTTTTTTTTTTTTTTTTTTTTTTTTTTTTTTTTTTTTTTTTTTTTTTTTTTTTTTTTTTTGCAGAACCAGCAATTGAACTCAGACCCTTGTGCTTGCCAAGGAAGCACTTATTCCACTGAGGGATCTCCCCGGCCCCTGCACTTTTCTTACATTTTATTGAGACCCGACTTTGTCTTGGGCTGTTTCTTTTTAAACCTTTAGTTCTTTGAGTCTGTCGCCCTTTTCTTTGGTCGCTGACAGTCTGAACCCCTTGGATAACTTGCAGCTTGTTAGGCATTACAGGCTGTGGATCAGGTAACTCATGAAATTTTAATTTCAGTACTTTTAGTAATCCCTCTTAGCTAATCACAGACCGTCTTCCCCACATGCTGCAGTCTCTATGATAGCACCCACTGAATTCCTGGTGCCTGACACATTGTAGGCCCCAAATAATAAATGTTTTCACAAATGAGTCTATGCCACCTTTGGTTTGGTTTCATGACGCAATAAGGTAGGAAAAGGAGCCTTAGCTCAGGATTTTAGTCCAGCCATAATCTTACAAGCATCAGGCTCATTTCTCCAGCTATAATGGAAAATTTGTATCTTTGGGCCTGGGTGTGAAAATATTTGATCTGTAATTGTAGAGTGCAGTGAAGATTCACACTGGTATTAGTGGGTTTTTAAAAATGGATTTAAGGGCCGAGGAGATGACTCAGTGGAATAAGCGCTTCCCCGGCAAGCACAAGGGCCTGAGTTCAATCCCTGGTTCTGCCAAAAAAAAAGTTAAAAATGAATTTAGAAACTTACTAGTGATAACTACACATTTCTGAAGCTATGAAGCTGATATAACTTTAAAATATGTATCAAGCAATGTTTTCACAAAAAATAAATGTAAATGTCTCTTAAATTCTGAAAGTTAATGGACAAATTTATCTGATTTTCAAAAAGAAACTGCAAAAGTATATTGGTCTCTGAAAAGTTTTCGGCTTGAGAAGCCATAAATTTGAAAACAGTAATCAGGAGTCCCATGATCATTTAAATTGTGAGAGGTAAAAAAAGGTAAAGAGAGCAAAGTCATGTTGTGTTGTGTTGTGTTGTGCTGTGCTATGCTGTGCTGTGCTGTGTTGTACTGTGTTGTTGGTAGTGCTAGAGAATGATCCCAGGGCCTTATATGTGCTAGGCAAGTGCTGTACCATGGTGATCTTTATACCCCCAACCCCTGAATTCTTCACTTTAGGAAGAAGTTGCCCTTCCCTTTCCAAATTTTCCATTGCTACCTACATTCTAGTTCTCTGAGCATGTTGTGGGGCCATCGCCGCAACACCCATTACTACTGCACACATCCATTATTGTAACATCCCTTTGCACTCTCCTTTCCTGATTCCCATGCTGTCCTACACAGTGCCTAGGTCAGCAGCTCCTCAACACCTAGAAGTATGGCTGTTTCCAATAGTAGGATTGGATCGTCGTCAGTGAACATTCCTTGAATGAGGCTGAGAAATGGATTCTCGGTTAGTATGAAAAGGGCACTTCACAGTCTCTGATGGCCAAGAAAGGGTATGACTAGCAATTTGTGATTAGAAAAGGAACATGATAGTGCTTCTGTTTGCTCCACAAAATAGTACTATTTCTTCTTCTGAACTTCAATTGACCAATAACATGGATTAATTGGACTGAAAAGTCAAATAATGGAGATGTAATTACAAAGGATAAAGGTCACGCTTATTTAATGTGGAATCCTCATTAGCTTTTAGAGACGCTGGTTTTGTTACCTGTTTTACTCTTATCAGAGTGACCATAATTACATGAAGAAGAACAGGAGCAGGGAACGTTTTTTGCTGTGTTCTATTTTTTTTGGTAAGCAGACAGCTTGGAGTAGTAAATCAGAGTGCTGTCCTCTGCTATCCTGCATCTCTCTCCTGGTTGAGTGCTTGCTGTAAAGAGATGGCTAGAGCCACTTGAATAGATGTGTACATTGATCTAAGAGAAAGTATAGAATTGCTAGAGAAAATACCCTTTGGGAGTCTGAAGTCTTGACTGTAGAAAGCATAAGGGAAGAAATAAAACCTGGTCATCTATATACAGTGGTACCTCAGTTCATGAACACTTTTGTTCACAAGCAATTCGTTTTACAGACAGAAGTGTTGGACAAAATTTTGTTCCTGAGGGGCCAGGGAGATGGCTCAGTAGAATAATGGCTTCCCTGGCAAGTGCAAGGGCCTAAATTCAATCCCCTGTTTCACAAAAAAAAAAAAAAAAAAAAAAAAAAAAAAATTGTTTCTGCTCGCAAACTCTTGTTCAAGTGCCAAACACAGCTGTGGCCATTGGCCCCACCTGCAGGTTTCGACAGCCCTGCCTGAACCAGGGCGTGGTGACCCGTGCCTGTAATCCCAGCAAGCAGGGAGGCAAAAAGCAGAAAGATCACTGTGACTGTGGGCTGCATGTGTAGTGAGACCCTGCACCAAAAAAAAAAAAAAAGCCTGTCGCCATCTTTCCATGCAAACATAAAAGTGGGCATCTATTCCAAAATTGTAGAACAAATTAAGTTTGTGATAGGGTGCTGCAGAGAGCTGGATGTATTAGTGCAATATGAAACTGGTCAGCTGAAGTTTACAGGAACAGGAAAACTGGGGAGAACAGGTCAGTACTACCTGTAGCTGTTGAAACAGTGATGTCTTGTATCAGAGACTCTGAGATCAAATAGGACCGTTAATCCTTTTTCTTCACAAATTGCTAATCCTACCTATTCTTGGCCATTAGAGACTTACACTGGGGTGGCATTCACTGATCCTTTTCTTCACTTAGGTCTTATTACTGCAACAGTTAATTCAGTTAACGGGTTGCAAGTGAAGAGGTGATAGAAATCTGAATTAGTGTCTCTAGCAATAGAGTATTGATTTGGAATCTTCTAGAAAAATGTTATGTACCGATCTGGGTGGTGGTAAGACAGCATATGGATTTGTAAAACTTGAGTTTATACTTCAGTGTATTCAGACACATCACTTTGTGCATTTTATACTTCAATAAATGCATGTTTAAATATTAGTTTCCTGAAAGGAAGATAGGTGTTTTGTAAAAGAGAAGGGGACCCAAGAGGTAGAGGGTGGAGACTGAGATAAAAGAGGAATTTGGCTGTGTTATGTACCAAGTCTCTACAATGAGTGTAATCATTATGTAAGTGGAAGGAAATTTCAAATTAGTTACCTGGCATACCAGATATTTAAAAATCAATATTTTTCTTTTGTCTTTTTAAAAACATTTTAGCAAAATTAAACTATTTCCAGAAGCTCCAGAAGGTCAATGCAACCAATTTCCAAGCCCTGGCTGCAGAGTTTGGAGGGGGTTCATTCAGTTCAACATTGCAACCCCAGCCACTGCCACCACCCTTTTACAAGGTGAGCCTGAGGAAGGAGATGGAACTATTTAGGTTATTTCCCTCATAAGAGGCAGTTGCAAGCTGTCCTTGTGGTGCTTTTCTACTACAAGTAAACAGTTTTCACCTCTTTTGGAGGACAGTGCCATCCATGTAAACAAACTGTTGACTTAATCATTGTTTTAGTTTTTTCTAATATTCAGTCCAGTCTTACTGTGGGGAAAAAAATGTCCCCCATATTTTATTCAGGCTGGGGATCCCATCCTGACCTACTTTCCCACGAGGTCTATAATAAGCTTGCTGAGGCAGCCTGCAGGAGTGGGAGCTGGGGGAGTTTGTGCTCAGCGCAATCCTGCAGGTGAGTCCAGCACTGAAGTGCCAGCATTTTTTGGTTGATTAAAACGTGCTTTCCTGTTTACCACTGCCTTCCTTGTGTTTTTAGGTTTCCTAGAAAGTAAAAGTACAACCTGCACTCACATCTTGAAGAATCTGGCAAATAGCTGCACCTTAGATCCAGCGCTGGATGCTCGCTCTTACTATAACTTCACAGTCTTGAAGGTGGGTGTCTCTCTCCCTCCCATCCTGATTGGGAGTTTGAAGTCAACATGCTTGCCACTATTGTGGGACACCACTGAACTTGAAGTCAGAATCTCCAAGAGCTATGTAAAACGTGGAGGGCCTAAAAACCCTATCATCTGAAGAAAAATTAAAGAGTTAGGGGTATATATTTCAGGATAAGAGCTTGTCACCCTCCTAGCTAATAGCATTGACTCAGGAGAGGGCTGCAGCTCTCTGTTTCATTAAACTTCTGGAACTTACTATTCAGGGTAGGCAGTCAGGTCTATCCAATCTTAAATCAGTCTTTGGCATATTAATGTAAGTAAGAGTGAGGTGGGAGAAAAGAAGCAAAGCATTTGAATATGTTCATCACCCACCACCAGCCAAGACTGTTGTTGGTAATGTGAAACCCCCAGCCCTTGGCGATTTTATGAAAGGGTGTGTATATATTCATTGTCTCCACTCTTAACTTATTCTAGGTTCCACAAGGTGTGACTGACCTGCAGAATATGAAGGTATGGTGCTATTTATAATGGGAGAAAATGTGCAATATATCCCATTCAAGCATGGATCTAAACCAGAGAAGTAAATATGATTACTGTCTTCATGCAAAGTAGAGATTAATGCAGTGTGTTAACTAACTCTGGACAACATTAAGTTAAATGAACCTACACATTACGTTTAAGGAAGGCTTCTTGGGGTCTTTTAATGCTAGACACCCTTGTTAAGATCTAAGAAGGGAGGGTTGAATACAGTATTCCTCTAATGTGTTAAACCATGAAGCCTTATTTCAGATCTAATAGAAGTGTTCTAAAAGTATGTTTTGAGATGTACTGATTTAGGTTGGCTTCTGAGTTTAAGTTGTAGGCTGGCAGTAGGAGGAGAAAGAAAAATGACGATCAAGGAATGAACAGTACTCATTTTGATATAAGGTAGAGCTAAAACAGAAAGTACAGCTCTCAATTTTGGTTGACGCTCCCCTTTCCCTTACCAGTTCCAGGTTCCTGTGACACTTAACTCACAGGCTGATCCTCCTGAGCTGGCCAGAAACACTTGTCAGAATGTTGTTTCGCAGGTAGGCATATTGATTTCAGCTTCTAGACTCATACATGTTGATCAGCACTGCCACAGGTGTTTCACCCTCCAGAAAGTACTGAACTAACCCCACCTGAAGTTTTATGCATTTCCTGAAATTTAACGTGGCAAGAACTCAGCCTCACAGAACTCACTTTGAACTCCCTTTCTACCTACCTACCATATTTCACATCAGTCATTTGTGCTGTCCTCCAGTATTTCAGGTTCCAATATTAAAATAATTAATAATTCCTCTTCCTTTGCTCTGGTACTCCCTCTTACTGACCACATTTTTTTATTGACAAAGTCACTATCATCTAGCAGTCTGCGATTGATTAGCGAACTTTTTTTTGTCTCTTCTAATCTAACATAGAAAAGTAAGAATTATCTGAAAGTGTGACTTGACAGACTGTGCTTAGAAACCTCAGTTTACCTTGCATGTGTATGGCTTCAGTATGCCAGATGCTGCCTTTGTGTCCAGACTGTGCAGGAGCCAAGTAACCTTGGCTCCTGCCCCGTGTGTACCTCTGCCTGTGACTCTAGTACTTGCCTCCCCCTACCCACAGGCAAAATTCACTTTTCTTAGACTTCCATGATTCTTCCAAAGGACTGTTTTGGTCTTTTTTTTTAATGTGCAAATAAACTTTATGTTTATCTTTTTTATTGTATTTGTGTTTGCCATATTTAAGACAGATAGAAGGAAAACCTGTCCTAAACAATCATTCTACCATTTTATTAATTGGTTCTTCTTTTGCATTTCAGGTCACCTATGAGATTGAAACAAATGGAACCTTTGGAATCCAGCACGTTTCTGTCAGCTTTAGGCAAACCAACCTGACTGTTGAACCAGTGGTTTCTTTACAGCAAGAGTTCATCATTCATTTCAGGGTTAGAGCCCTTCTCCTGTATGGGATCAAGAGGGCAAGAACTAACTGGCTAGAATTAGTCCTCTGCTTCTCTAATGAATGCAAAATAGTACGAATATGAAGTCCTAAGCCAGGCAGGGTGGCGCAGCCCTCTGATCTCAGCACTCGGAGCTGAGGCAGAAGGAACATCTGCAAGCTCAAGTCCAGCTGGGCTACATTGTGAGTTCAAAGGCAGCCCAAAGTACATGGTTAGACCTAAAAAAAAAAAAAAGAATACAAAGTCCTAATTCAATCTACCAAATGGGGTGTCACCATGTCTTAATTTAACTATTTATGTAGTAGGTATGGAACACATATGTATTAAGATCTTCCCTTGACTATCTGGCTCCTGGTAAAGCAGCACTCCTGTGTGAACTCTTGACTGGGCATGGCGGCACAGCCCTGTAATCTCAGCCCTTGACAAGGAGGCCAAGACAAAAAGGTTGAAAGTTTGAGGTGAGCCAGGCCAACCTAATGGCTCTAGGAGACCCTGTTTCAGAGAGCAGAGGAAGTACTGGAGGTGGAGGCCTTGTATTCAGTCCCCAGTGCAGAGAAGAGGAGAAAATCTGAACTATAGATATTTTAAATCATGAACTCAGCCAGCACTCTGGGGATCTTTACCCAGATTTTCTCATGTTTTTGGACGTGCATCATGTTGCTTCCCTGCTGAACCTGCTTCTGGACCACTCCTTTGGCTTTTTTCTATGTCTTTCCTCTTTGAACACAGTAGAGCTCTCAGCTCTGATCAGCTAAGACCTGTGTGTCTCTGTTCATCTAAAGCATCTGTACTTCATTAAAATCTTTTTTAATTACATTTAAATTCCTTTGGCCTCAAGTAGACTGAACATACCCCTAAATTGATAGTAATTTTTAAGAAGGTTAAAGGAAGCCGGGCGTGGTGGCGCATGCCTGTAATCCCAGCACTCGGGAGGCTGAGGCAGGAGGATTGTTGTGAGTTCGAGACCAGCCTGAGCTACAAAGTGAGCTTAAGGCCAGCCTGAACTGCATAGTGAGACCCTGTCTCAAAAAGACAAAAAAAAAAAAAAAAAAAAAAAAGAAGGTTAAAGGAGCCTTAGTAGATCCTTGGTGCTAATCTAAATTTGTGTATAGTGTGCTTCAACATTTAGTTTACTCAAGATTTATTTAGTGAAGAGATTGAAAAAAGAAACACTGGAATATATATTGCAAAGTGCTGCACTGGAAGAAAGCCATATTACTCTGCAGCTCATTTATTACATTGCCTTAAAGAAAGATAGTGAGTGAAAACAGTGGAGTGGGGAAAACATGCTTCTCACGTTGGACTTCTGACTTTCTGCAGGCTTTTCAACAAAGCACAGTTGCTACTGCTCCTAGAAGTGGGAATCCTGGCTACATTGTCGGGAAGCCACTGTTGGTCCTTACTGGTGATGTCACTCACTCTGTATCCTTTTTTTGAGCTGCCTGGCCTGCTGCAGCTTAATGAGAAGTGCTACAGCAGCTGATCTTCTGGATTTCCCTATTCTTTTTTTTTGGTAGAACTAGGGATTGAACTCAGGCCTTTGCACTTGCCAGGGAAGTGCTTATTCTACTGAGCCATCTCCCCAGCCCCAGGATTTTCCAATTCTTTAGTTTCCCTCATTTTTTAAGTATTTAAATAGTATTTTACCAAATGTTACTGGTGCTACAAACATCAATATTAAATATTTAGCTTTAATATTACAGCTAAGTGTAAAGGTTGTACTGATTTTTGGTAATTTGAATAAGATTTTAATGTATGGTAAACCATTTTTAGAAATACAGTATTTGTATTTTTTAACTACTGAAGAGAAAGACATGTATTTTTTGTTTAAATACCATGATATGTTAATAAAATATAAATCATATTTTAAAGAGACAAGGCCTAAACCTTTCTGTGGCACCTATTTTTCCTGTCAGGAGCTCCTTAACCACTGATTCTTTTCTACCTGAGGTGACCCTTTTACAGAGTCAGAGTAATGGAATGTGCTCTGTTAAAAGACACAGAGTACAGTTTGGAATGAATGCAATATCTGGATGCACGCTCAGGTAACTTCCACAACATTCCCCACAATTTTCTCTCAGCTTTTAAAGAATATGTTGGTATGGTAACTTTAATATTGTCTATGGCAGTTTAGAAAGTGGTTGGAGTTTTTTCTTAATCATTTATTTATTTATTTGGTCAGGGCCTCACTACGCAGCGTGGACTCGTAGTGATCTTTTCTCTGCCTCCCCAGCATTGGGATTACAGGTGTGCGCCACCACGCCCAGTTTCTGAGTCTGGGTGGCTGGCACAGCATGTGGTACCAGGGAGTGAACCCGGATCCTTGTGGGCACAGCATGTGGTACCAGGGAGTGAACCCGGATCCTTGTGCTTGCCAGGCAGGTGCTCAGATCACTGAAGTATATCCCTAGCCCCATGGAGTGGTCTTTAAATAAATAATTCTTCATTGCTAAGAGTTTCTGACAGCCTTTTCTTTTTTTAATAATTTTATTATGAGACAGCTTCAAACTGATTAGTAGGACAGTTTCAATAATAAATACATTGCATATTGTTGTCTTAGTGGTTATTCATTATAGAAGATGCAGACATGATACACTGTCCACAAGCACTGACAGCCCTTATTAACTACTAAAGATTATTTCTTTTAATGTATTTTATAGTATTGTTTCTAATGATTAATATACTAATGTGGTTACACTGTTGTTACCACTGGATATCAGAGGTTACACTGTTTAATTACAGGCTGACAGAGGTGGACTGCAGCCAGCTGCAGAGAGAGATTTATCAGATTCTTCATGGAAGCCCCAGGCCAGAGCGTGTCGCCATCTTCGGCAATGCTACTCCAGCTCAGAAAGGAGGGTGGACCAGGATCCTCCACAAAAGCTGCAGGGTTGCAGTAAGGAGAGAAATACGCTTTCTGACAATGACTTATTTTCTTCTAAGTTTTCTAATTTGTTGGACAATAGGAAAGTCCCTGATGATCTTCTCTATTTCTGTTATCAGTTGTTATGTTTCCTTTTCATTTCTGATCTTGTTTTCTTTTTATCTAGCTAAAGAGTCACATATATATATATATATATATATATATATATATATATATACACACACTTACTTTTTTCCTAAACTATTTTGTTAATCTTTTGTGTGCTTTTTGGTTTCCATTTATTTCTACTTTGATTTTTGTGATTTTTTCTAATTGTAGTTCAGAATTGGTTTGTTCTTTTCTAGTTTTTTTTTTTTTTATCGTTTATTTATTCATTTGTTTAGTAAAGGGTCTCACTACCACTGAGCTATCTCCCCAGCCCTTTACTTTTCTAATTGTTTGAGTTGTATTTTCAGGTTGTTTACTTGAAATCTTTTTATTTTTTGATGTTAGCAGTCATTACTATGAATTTTGCTCTTAGTACTGTTTTTCTTATATTCGGTAGGTTTTGATGTATTGAGCTTCCATTTTCATGTGTTTCAAGAATTTTTTAAATTTCTCTTGATTTCTTAGATGACCTACATTGTTTAGGTCCACATATTTGTACAACTTCTAGCATTCCTCTTACTCATTTCTAGTTTTATTTTGTTGTGTTCAAAGAAGCTAAGTGATTTTGATTTTTTATTTTTAATTTGCTAAGACTTACTTTGCGCTCCTCCACGTCCTGCAGAATGTTCTGGGTGGCTGACACCCTTTCCTAAGCCATATCTCTACCTACATTTGCCTTTAGTCACCTTTCCTGGCCACAGGTCCTCATCCAGGTGCCACAAAGTCATCCTGAGCCAGAAATGGCTATTTCTTTTGACATTTCACAGTAATGACTGCATCATTCACTGAGCATTTCTTACAAACATTGCACACCTTGTTACTCTCTGTGTTGGTAATTTGAATTTTCAAATATAAATTTTGAAGATAAAGAACAATAATATGGTCTGTTGTGAACCTGTGTGTATTTTCTTTAAGCCATACTGCCTTCTGCATTATTTTATAATGCTTAAGAGGTACTGTCTCCATGATATATCCTAAATGTCCCTAGGCAACCACCAGGCCATTCAGGCAGATGTTTCTTTATCTTCTACAGGCCGTGAACTGTACTTCCTGCTGCTTCATACCAGTTGCTCTGGAGATCCAGGTGTTGTGGGCATATGTAGGCCTTCAGTCCAACCCACAGGCTCACGTGTCAGGGACACGATTCCTATACCAGTGTAGGTCCATACAGGTAAGTCGTGACTTCTAAAGAACCACTATGCCTTACTTAGTCTGTATTGATTTATCAAACAGTTGATGGCCTGATTGTTATAACTTCTGAGGACCATTTTATTTCTCCAGCCAATGTTGGCCTAGAGCAAGCTGACCTAGTTGATTTTCAAGAATCCTCCCTGCTTGCTTATTAAAATTAATGTGTTATGGTGCATATAACCTACATCTGTTTCTTCCCATTGTTGTTTAAATTCCTGTCCCAAGATTACAGTTGAGGATAATTTCTTTTAAATAATCCTACCACTATTACTATATTGATTGATTGATTGATTGAACCACAGAACACGTTTTCTGTAAGTTTGAGTTCATTGTGACAGTGACACATTATTAGAGTCTCTGGGCTTGTAGATTCCATTAAAGTTACTGTTATGACTACTTTGTAGTCAGCAGTTGTTCTTTGTGTTCTAGTAAATAAGTACCTTAATGCATAATAAACAGATACATGTTTCAACCTTAGCTTTACAAATTCAAAAGTGTGTTATTTTCATCTTACCTAAAAAATGACTAGGTTGTAGTGAAATGATTTCTATGTAAACTAGGGTTTGAGTTTTTTAACTTTTAATAAAAAATAAAACAGATTGAAATTCTTCTCTGTTGTATTATATTTACATCCCAGAAAAGAAATAAACTTAAGCCTACATTTGGGTCAGAACCAAAGTATCTTTACTTTACTCCTCAGAGTGGAGTTAGACAACTTGATTCTCTAGGTCTACAAATTAGGGTTGGCGCCCAGGTTACTAGAAATGGTATCTCTAAAAATGATTGACTGTTTTTTCCCCAAGAAAGGACTGCTTCATATAATCTGTTACAAACCCTGCACTGAATTCATTTTCTAATTTTTCTAAACTACATTTTTTTTTATTTTTAAAGTGTATAAAATAGTGAACGGAAAGAACAGCATAAGAAATTGTATAAAATTACACTAAAAGTAATAGAAATTCAATAATGGTTGTACTGTAATTCATGGTGTTATTTTCAAATTAGTAGTTGTTCAGGTTACCAGACATAAACGTACAAGATTGGCTTAAAGAAAAAAAAAAATAACAAAAAAGTTGTAAGAGATTCAAAAGAATAAGAAAATAATAAGCATAAAAAGAAAAAACTTTAGGCATTAACTGTTTTCAAAAGACCAGCAGAGCTGGGCGTGATAGTGCATGCCTGCAATCCCAGCACTCGGGAGGCTGAGGCAGGAGGATTGTTGTGAGTTCGAGACCAGCCTGAGCTACAAAGTGAGCTTAAGGCCAGCCTGAACTGCATAGTGAGACCCTGTCTCAAAAAGACAAAAAAAAAAGACCAGCAGAAATTGGCAGTACACTTATCCAAACTATTCTGCATGTATACATAAATACATCTTTTTCCCTTCTTTCATTTGTCCTTTTCCTTTTCCCAGCTTTTCCTTTCCATTGAATAAATTCTTTCCCTCTCACAGTATCTATAGTACTTTTCAGATTTTAATTTTTCAGGTTCTCACATAGCAAGATAATTATGATGTTTGCACATGTGGATCTGATTTATTTCACTTACCAAAATAGTCTCTAGTTGCATGCATTTATCTACAAAAGCCTCAAATTTATCTTTTTTATAGCTGAATGATACTCCATTGTGTAAAAATACCATATCTTTTTTTTTTTTTTTTTTTTTTTTGTCTTTTTGAGACATACTGATTTCTGTAATGGTTGTACCAGCCCGCACTCCACCAACAGTGGAGAAGGCCTCCGTTTTCCCCGCAGCCTTTCCAGCATTTGTTATTGGCTGACTTCTTGATGACAGCCATTCTTTCTGGCAGAAGTTGGTATCTCAGCATTGTTTTAATTTGCATCTCTTGAATGACCAATGATGTTAAATATTTTTTCATATATTTATAAATATATTTATCATTTGTATCTTCATTTGGGAAGTTATATTCATCTCAGATGTCCATTTCTGGATTGGGTCTTTGAATTTTGGAGGCCTGATTTTTTAAAATTCTTTATATGTTCTAGATAGAGGAGTCCTTTCTGATGGACAGTCTGCTATAATTTTTTCTCAATTTGTGAGTTTTCTTTTTACTCTGTTGAATACAGCCTTGCACCATACAGCAGTAAATAGGGTGAGTTATGAAGCTTTTAAAAAGAAAAGATAGACTATCTTTGTAAGTTTGAAGTGGCCAAAGACTTCATAAAGGCATAAAACTCAACCATAGGACCTAAAAAGTATGCTCAACCAGAGATATGATTACAAAAATGAAAAGGTAGACTAGTTTGGAGGAAAATATTCATTATCTGGCAAGTTAGATAATAGAAAGCAAAAAAAAACCTGGTAATAGGTAAAAGATGGAAACATTTGAACAGATACTTCATAAGAGATAAAATGACCAGTAAATACAAAAAATTTCTCTTATCATTAATATTTAAGTCATGAGATACTATGTCATGCCTACTAGAATAGCTGCAGAGCTGGAATTCTCAACATTGTATGAAAAATAGTATAATCAGTTGATCTCTCCTTTGGCCCAACAAGTTTAGATACTTACCCAAGAAAATTAAACTCACACAAGAAAGTTGATAGGAGCATTTTTATGATAGCATATAAATGGAAACAACTAAAATATGAAGAGAATAAGCAAATTATGATAATTCACCCATGGAATTACCAGTGACACAGAATGAGTCACTGGTACATGAGACAATGTGGATGAGTCTCAAAAACTTTTCAGGAGGACAGGTACAAGGGATTGAACTTGGAACCTTGTGTTTGCCAGGCAGGCTCTTACGCCACCTAGCTATATCCTTACCCCTTCCAAGTCATTATCTTAAATGAAATACAAATATACTCTTAAGATTCCTTCTATGTGAAGTACTATTAAAAGTGAAAATAATCTTTAATGGGACAGCCAAATAGCTCATCAGATTAAAGTACCTGCAAGTAGGTGCAGGGCCAGGGGTTCTATCCCCAGGCCTGCCATGCTGGCCCCAACCCCAGAGCATGCTGAGCTGGACATTGAGACTGGGCATGGTGGAGCACGTCTGTAATCCCAGTTCTTGGGAGGCTGTAAACAGGCAGATCACTGCAAGTCTGATCTAGTATTAAGATCCTGAACACCCTGTACACCCTTCCCTAAAATATAAAAAGAAAAAAAAATAATAATAATCTTTAATGATTAAAGTCACCGGTGCTTCTGGTCAAGAGACAGGAAATAGACTGGAAAGGGGCACAAAGGAACTCTGGCATAATCAACATACTCCAGTTCTTGTTTTGGATATTGACAAGATCACATGAAATTATCAGAACTCACTGAGTAAACACTTAAGATACTTAATTTTATTGAATATAAGTTGTACCTCAGTAAGTGGCAAAAAGACATTTAAGAGGAATTAAAAGGCATGCCACTGAGAAGGGAAAAATCTTCAGTGTACATACCTGACAGTATTCTTTTATGCAGCATAAAGAAATCATTGCTTAAGAGTTACACACTCGCACCAAAGATTTGTTCTAGTTCATAGTCTGAGTGTAGCTACAAAAAACCTTAAATATATGTATACATGTGGCCTTTTCCTTAACAATAATTTGTGTTTGTAATGGTTTAATGTAGAACATTGATATAATAGTTTAGAAATTGAGATTATAGGGGCTGGGGAGATGGCACAGTTGAATAAATGCTTCCTTGGCAGGTGCAATGGCCTGAGTTCAATCCCTGGTTCCTCCAAAAAAAAAAAAAATTCAGATTATAATGAATTTTAATGTAAAATTCATTATAAAGGATTTTATCCTTTACATATAAAATTATATAAAGGATTTTATCTATCAAAGCTGAGCAAGATTTAATCCAAATTCTGTACTGATACAAAGTAAATCTTACTTGGGGCAAAGTATTTTGTGGCTTTGTGAATTGATTTGAAGCATGTAAATTGCACAAATCTTGAAGTGATAGAACAATTGTTAGTGATAACTGCTGAAGTAGCATAAAGTATTATAGTTTATAGTAAACATAAATGAAGTCAGTCATACACAGTAGAGCTGGTAAAAGAAATGTGCTGACTTGGCTATGTGTCTTTTGTCCCGATGAAAGAAATAGGGCGGGCAGGCTTGGAGGGAACTGTCTTGGCAGAGCTCACACATGGAACAGAGAAAGCTCTAGCTTTGTCTGCTGAACAGAGAATTCTCTAGTTTGTACATAACTGCAAATAGAAAACTTTAAGCTTCAGAATTCAAATATAAGAAACTGAACATAACTCAGAATCTTTGTTCTGCGTGTGTTACTGAATCTCAGAGTCTACAATGGGTCAGTAACTTAGTATTCCCACTGACCCTGTAAATGCAGTTCACCGCCTTTTAAATGGATGACTTATAGTGGGGCTGGCATTTGTCCAAAACCTACACACAGCTGTGGTGCCAATTTATTTTTACGTGTGTGTTTGTGTGTTTGTCTTTGTGTGTCTGTGTGTGTGTGTTACCAGGGATCAAGCTCAGGACCTTGTGCTTGCCAGGTAAACTTATTCCACTGAGCTATCTCCCTGGCCCTTTCTTTTGTTTTTTCTTTTTCTTTTTCTTTTTTTTTTTTTTTTTTTTTTTTTTTTTTTTTTTTTTTTTTTTTTTTTTTTTTTTTTTT
>PVKA01019426.1:7773-42188 GCA_004027165.1 Ctenomys sociabilis | reverse complement strand
TTTTTTTTTTTTTTTTTTTTTTTTTTTTTTTTTTTTTTTTTTTTTTTTTTTTTTTTTTTTTTTTTTTTTTTTTTTTTTTTTGTGGAACCAGGGATTGAACTCAGGCCCTTGCACTTGCCAGGGAAGCACTAATTCTACTGAGCCATCTCCCTGGCCCCAGAAGAATACTCTTGTTGCTCTTCTTTTCCTGGTGTTCTGCTTCCTGGTTGACATGGATGAGCGCCCGTCCTCTGCCCTGTCCTTCCATCATCCTTTTTGTCTTGGAGACAACCACCGTGGAGTGAATACCTTAAAAACCATGAGTTAACCTAATCTGTTTATTTTTGTGTTTGGTACAGGATTTCACTATGCAGCTCAGATTCATAATAATTTCAGCCTCTCCAGCCCTGGCGTTACCCCCAAGTCCGCCACCTGCCCAGACTTGGTCTCAGGCTCAGCACACCGTGGGGGGGGGGGGGAATTAGGGGGGACTGGTGCAGCATGTGGTGCTAGGGATCGAACCTTGGTCTCTGCGCTTGCCGAAGCAGGCACTTAGTCCACGGAACTATCTTCCTGAACCTTGTCCTCTAATCTGGGGTGCAGGATATTTTATCCTAGCAACAGGGAAGCTGAGTAAAGCATAACCGCAGTCTTGTTTCTTCATTATTTTTCATGGATGTTAGTATGGATGTGCAATAAAACTTGTAAAGTAAGCACCATAGGAACACTTTAAAAATTGAATTAATCATCTTTGAAGTTTTGAGCTGGTACTGAGCTTGATAAATGACCCAATCTTCAAAGAATTGATAATATTATTGAGCAGGTAAGGTTCATACAAACTGTGTAAACAGCTATGTATTGGAACACGTAAGTTTAAACTGTGAGCTAAAGTTACTATCAGAGGTAAGAGATGTTCCAGTGGGAATATGGCTCCCCAAAGCAGTCCAGGAAGACATGCAGGAGAAGTGGGGTCCATCTCAAGCCATCACAGTTTTGTGGTGAAGTAATGGAAATATTGACTAAGAGAAGCATCATAAACTAAAGACACTTTCCAAATTTTCCTATGCAACACTTGGAGGAACAAAGATTTCCTAGGTAATCAGGAGCACTGAAGAAGACAAGGTCTTGAACACAACTCACTAGTCTTCTGTCCAGAAGCTAAAGGTGCATTGACACAGTGTCTGTGGATGCACTTCTATGGATGAAAATTTGTGTGTGAAAATTTCAAGGCATATCCTTAAAAGGGAATGATGATGACCTCTGTTATCCTCATATGTCCCTTTCCTATGGGATCAGACGATGTTGGGATGACCTATTTCAGACTATGAGGACTCTGTACATGTGAAAGTGTGGGGTCATAAGATGGAAAGAGTTGGAAATCTCCATCCCTACAGTATCTCATCTTGATAACTTTGGAATGATTCACAGACTTTAGTACAAGAGGAGAGAAATGCAATATTATTGGAGTTAAGGCCACATTTTGGGGTGTTTTATTTTGTGATTTTGGCAAAATTCTGTATTTTAATGAATATTTACTGCAGACTTACTGATATTATAGTAAGTTGAGGAAATTGCTTTGATATGCATGGGTAGAAAATGATTTTATGACATTTTCCTTGTGAATAATTTGGTCTTGTTATAAGCCTCAGACATAATTCATTTTGCAAGAAGAATGGCAGCAGCATCGTGGATCCATTAATATTTTTACTTTGCTTATGTTGATAGTAGAGCAATTATATATATATATATTATATATATATATATATATATATATATATATATATATGACTTTCTTCTGAGTATTTTGTGTCACTGTCTTTGTCTCTAGAGCAGTGCATTTGCTTACCTGATAATCCTTATCTTGGAAGGTCTTTTGAAATAGTTTAAAACCACGAGGTATATAAGCACTTTGTAGGGGTTATCAAGTCTGTACTTTGAATTTTCTAACAGCCAAGAGAAAAGAAATAATCATCTGCCAGCAGCTGTGGGCAGGGTCATTCACGCCAGCCAAGGTGTCACAGTAGTGACACGAAGGCTTGTTCTCCCTCGAATTTCATGATTTCATTTTTCCGACTTCATTATCTCTCAGTAATTGAAGATGCCGACATTTAAAAAGGCATGAGCATGGAAGTCAAGGCAGTACAGGGCTGGGTGACGTTCTTGAGGGGACAAGGGCTTTGAAGAAGTCTCTGGGTGACAGCTCATGCTTTGTTTCTTTCTTGCCATGCACTACTTCCATCAGCATTGCTGACTGAGGCACAGGATTAGCAACCATGCAACAGGCCAGCAGGGAGCAGGTGTAGAAAAACTCTAGACTCTGAAGGCGAGAGCTGTAATTTCAGTCAGGCTATAAAACCATAGTGTTTAAGCTGATCAGAAGTGAGAAATACCTGAGAGGCAGCTCTTTTCTTTTCTTTTTTTTTTGTTTAAATCTTTTTGAGACTGGGTCTCACTATTCAGTTCAGGCTTGCCCTGAGCTCACTTTCTAGCCCAGGCTGGTCTGGAACTCACATGGACCCTCCTGCATCCACTTCCCTAGAGCTAGGACTACAGGCATTCACTACCATGCTGGCCAAGAAGGCAGTTCTTGACCCACCAAACTCTAACAGAATCAAGGGCATTTGTCATGTCCAGAGTAGAAGAACACAAAAAAATCCAAAATTATGAGGAAAACATTTTTCTTCCATGCTTCTTTTTGTTGAGATAAAAATGAGTTTTTGCTTCTGTCACTCTTTTGTCTCCTTTTGTATCTTTTACCATTACTTCCTTGCATGTGAAAAGGTCAAGTTTCAGTGGCCTCACAGTCCTGGGCAATGAAGGGAAGAGGCAGCTGAGCCTCAGGGGCTGTCTTTTCTGGTTTTCTCCCTCAAAAATGGCCCTGAAGAGTCTCCACTCTCAGCTCGGTGCCCAGCAAAAATTCAGCGACATGTAAATACCTCAAGCCGATTTCTTAGTTTATGTCTGAGGGATTTGCAAGCATCACCATAATGTATTCTGAAAACTTTGCATCTTTTCAACAAGATACATCGAGTCTCAGGCCCTGAGATGTGATTGATCCCAATGCTGGGGTAATGTGTTAGAATGTCACATAGTATTTGACAGGCCTTTATTATGGATTTTAAAAGGCTAGCTTCCTGGATGAGAATCCTCAAAGGTCATTCTTGGCAAAAGAACTTAGGCTTTAAAATTGGATGTGGAGGGGGAATGCCTCTCACAGAAGAGGTAGTGTGGGCTCCACATCTTTTCAAAGTGTGGGGTGCTTATTTGAGAGAAATGCCTTTACTCCATGTCTTGAGATTCACTTTCTGCTGATAGTAATTGGTTTTATTATTCTTGTTCTATAGTTTCAGAGTTCTTGTGACTGAGGCCACCCTACTTAAAATTAAAATTCTTGGAACCGTGAGTCCCCTGGAGGAGTGTCCATATGCCAGGTTACCAAAGACATCCTTGGGAGAATCAGAAAAACTGAATTATGTCGGTCTTGCTACCCAAATTCCTTGTTCTTTCAGTTTTTTAAATCTGATGGCCCAGTCTTAGAGATTTCTACAAAGGGTCCTGGTAATAACATGACTTGTGACTACTAACAGGAATTTAATCAATGTCTTAAGGATTAAAAGCCCCAAACCTCAAAGGAATAAAACTGTAATGATTGAATGAAAGCCTATTTGTTTAACGTTTTGGGAGAGAAACTAGGACACAGGCCCCATAAATCAAATTGTTGACAGGTTTATGTTCAGCCTGGCTGACCCATTTTCTCCCTTGGGGTAGAGAAAACAAAACATCAGTGGCAGATCAAGAGTGCCAGCTACACACAGGGACATTTTAAGTGTTAAAATGAATTACCCTTGGGTGACTGTCCTGAGCTCTGCTTCAGACTGCCTAAGTCACCTTAGAAATACTGTTTGCCCCTTGGGTCAGAGAGGACATTAGTGTGGGTAGTTTCATCTAGCAGCTGGAAAGCTAAGATTTTGTGTTTGGGTTGTGTGGAGTGCACCAAAATCAGTGAGGTAATGCGAGTGAATTTGTAAGTGCCGGCAGACTTAGTGTATACCAGACTGAGAAAAAATAATGTCTTAATCAAAAATAGTTATAGGGCAATGTTGCTTGCATCATCTTTGAATTTATGATGGTCCTCTCACTACTTTGGAAGAGTGGATTCTAACTCTGCTCACGAAAGGTAGCTTTGTGGAGTTGTTGCACAGTGTTATTCTTTGCAGCAGATGGTTCTCCAGGTATGTGGCAAAATTATCCCACTTTATGTGGACATCAATCAAATTTTAGGAGGAAGAAATGTAATGATTTGGAACAAATAAGGTATTTTCTGCAGTCTATTAGGTACAAACTTTTAAAAACAAAATTGCCAGAAAATACACTTTATTTAAAGTTATAAAATACTGTGAGGGAATTTTCCGTGCTGTGTATCCATGGACTTAGGCACAAGCAGAAAGCTAAGCAGGGTTATGCTCCCTGTTTGGGGTGGAGGAGCACAATGCCAGAGCCAGGAACAGAGTCCTGAGCTTTAGAAGACAAAGGAGACCAAAGTCTTCCTCAGTGTGCTCTGAGAAGGTGATTCCACCAGAGGACCAAGAGATTTATCCGTTTTTTTTTTTTTTTTTGAAAGGGAATTATGCCTTTATTCCTTGTTCTGCCAGTCAGGCAGGCTGAATGGTTTGCTTTTTGCTGATCAGTCAAAGAGACCGAATCTCATATCCTCCTCTGGCTCCTCCGACTCTTCCTTGGCTTCCACCTTGGCTGGGGCAGCTGCAGCAGCAGGAGCAGCAGTGGTGGCTGCGGCGACAGGGGCAGCAGCCTCAATGCAGATGAATCAGCTAAGAAGGCCTTGACCTTTACAGCAAGTGGGAATTTTTGCTCAATCTCCACAGATAAAGCCAGGATCAGTCTGTACCCATTAAAGATAGAGTGGGGCACTGATGCAACAGCTGGATAACCAATCTGCAGACAGACACTGGTAACATTGTGGACACTATCGAGAAAGTAAGAATGCAGAGTTTCCTCTGTAATGTCAAGGACTTCTGGGTTGTAGATGCCTACGTTGTCAAACACTTTCTGCATGATCAGTTCAGTGGAGAATGGGACAGTGCTCAGCATGCTTAGGAGGGGTCACCTTACTGGTTCCTGCTGTGTGTCCAGTGTTAATCAGTGTACATCACTCAGGATGTCAGTAGTCCCCCTGGAGATTTTAGCTTTGATGCCCAGAGCATGGAAGAAGGAGGTCGTCTCGGGCCGCAGGCCAGTGTTCTGGGCTGGCACGGTGACTTAACATGGTGCAATGCACCTGCATGGGCAATAGCAGGCACCTTATTGGCCAACAGCACATCCCTGATCTCAGTGAGGCCCTCCTTGGTGAACACAAAGCCCACATTCCCCCGGATATGAGGCAACAGTTTCTCCAGAGCTGGGTTGTTTTCCAGATGTCTTCAGATGGCCTTGTGCATCGTGGTATTCTTGCCCATAAGCACCATAGCCTACCCTTGGAGGAGCACTCAGATCTGCTGCATCTGCTTGGATCCCACTTTGTCTGCTCCCACAATGAAGCATTTTGGGTAATCATCCAAGGGCTGGAGGATCTTATGTAGTTGCATTTCCAGGTTGCCCTGTCTTCCCAAGGCATCATGGCAGTGCATCAGGGATTGCCATGGAGGGTTTAAAGATGATGTCATTCTCATAAAGACACCTGGAAAGAGCAAAAATTTGTCAATTTTAAGATTCTATAATTTTAGGTGTCTCAGTTTTAATATATATATACATAATAATTGTACAAATATATGTGATATTTTAATACCTGAATGTAATATGTGATGATCACATTAATGTAATTATCTTAAAAAAAAAGTAATTATCTTACAACTAACCCCACTTTTGTATTGAAAACATTCAAATGGTATATCTTCAAGTACACAGTAAATTATTTTCTATAAACATCCTACTGTTGGGGCCAGGGAGATGGCTCAGTTGAATAAGCACTTGCCTGGCAAGCACAGGGGCCTGAGTTCAATCCCCAGTTCCACCAAAAAAAAAAAAAAAAAAAAAAAAGAAAAGAAAAGAAAAGAAAAGAAGCATCCTATTGTGCTGCAAGACCCTGGATCTTGGTTCCCGTGGCTATAATCTTAAACTCACTGAGTGATTTCTCCTTCTGCTCTTACAAGGCCTGTACCCACAGCTCTAGGTCATCATCATTTCTGCTTCCACATATGAGTGAGATCATGCAGTGTCTGCCATTCTGTGATTGGCTTATTTAGCACAATGTCCTTGAGGTTCTCCTGTGCTTTCACAAATGACAAGCTTTTGTTCTTCTCATGGTTGAAAAATAGTCTGCTGTATGTGTGCACTGCATTTTATTTATGTGTGAACTGTGGATAGATACTCATTTCTGTACTTTCACTAGTAAGAATAGTACTGCAACAAACAGAGAGTTAAGACATCTCATAGTGATTTTCTTTTACTAATCAACAGAGAAACACAATTTAGAACCACATTGAAATATGACTCCACTTCAGTTAGAATGATTATTAAAGACTTTTTTTTCTATTTAGTACAGGGTCTACAGGGTCTCACTACATAGATTGGATGCAGTGATTCTCTTGTTTTCAGCCTCCCAAGTACTAGGATTATAGGCATGAGCCACCATGCCCAGTCTCAGTCACCGTCTTAGCGTACCCCAGGTGTGGGGCCAGCACAGCACACAGGAGATTGATCCCCGGCCCCCCGCACTATGCTTAAGCAGATGCTTTAATCTGCTGAGCTATCTGGTCACCCCTAGAATGATTATTATTAAAGACAAAAAATGGCAAATGGTGAGGATATAGAAGAGAGGATCTCTGATACGCTCTTTGTGAGAATGTGAATAAGTGCAGTGGTTGTGGACAACAGTATGGACGGTCCTCAAAAACTAAAAAAAGACACATGGTTGGATCTAGTAACTCCATTTCTGGATGCATATGCAAAAGAAAGGAAATCAGCATACCAGAGAACAATCTGAATTTTAATTGTGTAATAATGAATAAAAGACATAAAGACATGAAAGTATCATAAAAAGTGTTAAACAGGTGCAATGGCATGGTTGGTAAAGAATTAAGTCACATAGGATTCAAGTCATGAGACTTTAGAGAATCTGAATTACTTCAAGCCCCAGAATCTCCTAGGGACTACAGGAGAAGCAGTCCCTGTCTCCTATCAGATAAGGCTGACCATGAAATGCTTATGGTTCTACTTCACAGAGCTGGCTTTCCTCCTGCCTTACTTGACCAGCCAACTTGGTGTATTTGGTCATATCATGATATGTTCTTACAAAACTATTACACACCAAGCCTGATATTGACTCCTAAGTTTCAGTGTTTTGCACCAGTAAAAGATCTTGGACATTATTTATGAGAATTGGTCCTAAGAGCACTAAACCACAGAAGGGAAAATTTTTATACAAGGGTGAATTGAGTTTGTCAATTTAGATGCACTGGTAGAGATTCTGGACTTAGTGGGCTAGGGCATTACAGCAGATATATTACTTTATTTTATTTCTTACTAAAACACAAATAGACGACAGACTATATCTAATAAAGAGGCTAGAAATTTCTTGGCTTAATGTAAAAGGAAACAATTTTCTGTTTAGATACATTACCCCCCTTCCAAAACACTAAGGACTGCCTATAAGAGGGTATAGCTCGATTTTGACTTAGGTAAGAGAGAGTGAGAGGGAGGGAAGGGGTGAGGAAAAGGTAGAGAAAGAAAGAAAGGGAAAAGGAGAGGGGGAGAAGGAGAAAGGGGGTACAATTCTAGAGGAGGGGAGGGGGGTGAGGGAGAGAGGAAGAGGGAGGCAGAGAGATAGAGACAGAGACAGAGACATAGAGATAGACAGACAGACACACACAGCGACAGAGACAAAGAGAGAGAGAGAGAGACAAAGGGAGAGGGAAGGATGGAGGGAGGGAGGGAGAGAGAGCAAGAGAGAGAGAGAGAGAGAGAGAGGAGAGATTTAGGTTGGTAGAACTACCCAGACACTTTAAAAACTACTTAAATACTTAAATGACTTGTCTTTAGACTGAGATAAAGATGTAGGAAATGCAATTATACAGATGGCTTTCTGTTTTCAGTGTAAATAGTAGTCAGACTAAAAAGAAACTACTGGTTAACCATGTTCAAAGTCAAGACATGCTACCATTAAAGTCAGTAGCACATAACTGGTGAACACAGTAATCTGATCTACATAAAATTTCAGCAATGACTATTGATCATGGTCTCCCAGAATTGAAAAGCATCAACATACCACTATAATATTAGTTAATTTGACTCAGAGCTAGATGAATAGAAGTTCACTCAAATCAAAACGTTTAATAGCTGGAATTCCTGAACTGACTTGTAAACCTGTCTGACACTATTTGAGTGAAAAGAAAGTCACACATGCTTAACAAAGGATATTGCCTTAGCTTAGTTTATATTTCTTTAATAATATGCCTGAGATTAGGTAATTTATAATAAAGGGAAACACTTATTGGCTCACAGTTCTAGAATCCAGTATCAAGATGGCTATTATCAGGCAAGCACTTTCTTACCGGTTCATCATATGGTGAAAGGCAAGAGGGAAAGCGTGAAGGAGGGAGAGAGCCAAAGACTTTTGTACGACGTTATCATCATCACCCTTGAGCATGGAGGCCTTATGATCTTCTTACCTCTTAAAATCTCACTTCTGAATACTATTAAAAATTTCTAAATGAGTTTTGAAGGATATAAACCATAGCAAACTCTGCAATGACTTTCTAAATGTTCACTACAAACCATCCTAGTGTTCCCCAAAGAGATTTGTGGCAAATTCAAGGTTAATGATGTCTTGACTATTAGGAAATACCTAGAGTTGGGGGAAAATTATTGGACAAGGATCCTATAAAAACACTACTCTCTAGTAAATCTTTGCTCCAGAGGTCATAGATGAGACTTACAAATATCAGGTGATAAAAAAAAAATTTAGAGCTGACACTATGTCACAGTGGACCCAGAGGGTTCACAAATTCACTTTGTGGTCATTGTTTAATAGATGGAGAAGACATCTATTCAGAAATAGTCATAACTTCCATATTACCCTTCTGCCTTGAAGAGTCATAACTCTTACAACAAACAGAAGCCCTAAGACTTAGGAAATACTGTATCTTTAGAATAACAGCAGAGATTTGCCCAACTTTATAGACTTTAAAGATTTAACTGTGACAACTTTTATTATATTCCATTTAACTTTCCTGTAAGACAAAAGGATCTTGAATAACAAGAAGTGAATATTGTGAGTATTATTAAATAATGGTTTTATTTTTAATGGCACTTTCTGGGTGGTTTGTGGACTTCATCACTGTGGGACAGTCTAGTTGAATTACCTGGAGTTTGGGAGCAAAAATGAATAATTTTCTCTTGGGAAATAGTTTTGTTAATAAACCTTCATAGAGAAAGTCATAGAATAACAGGTTATATGTAACCTACACTACTTGCATTGAGTATAATCATGAAGTCAGATGAGACCAATACAATTTTATCAACAACTTGAATTTCAGCTTAGGATATTGTGCATAAGGAATTGCTGACACATAGCCAGCTGTTGGGAATCATGTCTCGCATACATATCATTGTGCCTGGGTGGCTGACGAGACTGACAGCCACTGCGATGTTGTCCTAAGGACTGATCTTATCAATTTCTTTGGCTTCCAATTTCTCTGGGAAATAAAATAAAGAATGAGAAATTAGTTTACCATAGGTAATGTATCTTTCTTTTCCCTATGCATTTAGGTGTAAGATGAACTCAGCCTAAGAAAGGTTGAAGGGATTGTTCAAGGTAATGGTAGTAGGGAATGGTACAGTCTCTTTCCTCATCCAGTCACTCTACTTCCTTTGAGTTTTATCATCATTCCTGTGATCACTGACATAGGATCCCTTTATGTAATACTAAAAAGTGTTACTAGAGTTTCTGTTCTCTTCCTCTTTTCCGAAATTCCTTTACTTCCCAGTCTCCAAATGACCCTTTGCCCTTGCCCCACTGAGTCACTGTGCCATGTGACTCTTATCACATCAGTTACTTGTCCTCAGATCCGAATTCTTTTCTTGTCAGAATCTGCCCATTTCTTTCCATCTTGCCAACATTAAGTGTGTTGGTTTCCTCCCATTATTTAATTTACATCGTACAGTTCAAGAAATCAGAGAGTTGGAAAAGTAAAGGAAAAATTAAAGGAATAAAACTTGAATGGTAAGACTGTGATCTTACAGAAAGCAATAATTTTCATTCCAAAATAAATGTCTACCTTAGTGACACTTTGTGTTGCTGAGACAAAGTGTCCAACACTCTAAATTAAAAGAGGAAAGGCTCAGTTTAGACCACAGTTCATAAAGGTTTCAGCCTACAATTGGCTGTTTCCACACTGGGCCACATGGCAGAGCAGAAAATGTCCATGGCAAGGAAGGCAGGAAGCAGCAGCAGCGAGTCTGCTCATATGCCTTTCACCCATGCTACAAACATTTTAGATATTGCCACCTATACTCAGGATGGGGCTTTTGTCTTTTGTAATTCAGACAGACCCCAAAGAATGCCAATATTCTGTGGGCTAGCTTAGTGCCACATGCCCAAGACACAGGTAAATTCCCACCTATGTGCACACAAGGTTTTGTTACAAGCCATAGTAATATGGCTCCAAGATAAATGGCCCCTCTGAGATAAGCATCTGAAGGTAATTGTTATTTTCATTTTTAGTTTTCTTTTTTTTTTTTATTTTTAGTTTTCTTTTCCCCAGGATTATCTAACTTAGTGACTTTGAAGAGTCCTTACACAACCTAATTTGGTTCTTTCTATGGCATCAAGATGTTAGTCTTTTGGGGGCTAGGCTACTAATGTTTAGTTGAACAAGTGTCTTAGTCACTTTTCTCCTGGCTGAGGTAGAAAACCTGACACCAGAGTTAAGGGGAAAGAGGTTTATTTGCAGTTAGTAGAGGTTTTTATCTACAGTTGGCTACCTCCAAAGCTGGATGGTACAGGGGGGAAATGGTTTCCTGTACCAAGTTTGTCATACTTTGAGGTTTCACAAGAGGAACAGTGCAATACAGGACACATATGTTATAAGATTATTTTGTAACAAGACCGGCCAGATACCTCAGTAGATTAAAGTGCCTGCTTAGGCAGTGCCCAGCGGGTTTGATCTCTGGCATGCTGGCCCTGCTCCCAGGGCATGGTGAGATGGTAATTGAGACTGGGCACGGTGGCATGCACCTGTAATACCAGCACTTGGGAAGTGGAAAACAGGAAAATCACTACGTGTCCAGTCTACATAGTGAGACCCTGTAGACCCTTCCCTAATATATTTACAAAAAAAAGATTATTTTATAATAGTCACTGAAAGAATCATCTTCAAAGAGATTGAGAAACCTGCTCACATACCAAAGACTAAAGAATTGAGTTGAAGGCCTGGCTCTCATAGTAGTGTCCTGCATGAGTCCAGCTAAAGATCTAGAGCTCATAAAAATGCTTCTCACAAGTCCAACTGGAGACCTAAGGCCCACGGCAATGTCTCAAACAAGCCTGTTTCACAGATGTGTGCTGGAAAGTCCAAAAATGGAAGCATGAAAGTCTATGCCAGTGGAATGAAGGTTCTGTGTGAACAGGCTGACAGCTCCACACAGGAACCAGGAAGCGACACTCACAGTAAGGACTAGAGCTCACCTGAAAGTGAGGTCCCGAGCTCCTCCAGTGATGAGGAAAGCTGAGCTCCTGCTAGGAAAACCAGCCTGACAAATTTCTCCAGGAGAAAGCACTGCACCATCTTCCACTTGGGAGCCAGAAAGCAATGCTCAAGGTGAGGACCAGAGCTCCCCCAAAGTGAATCAAAGTTATTATCAGTGACAACAAGGTCTTGAGCTCCTCTGACAGTGAAAACAGCAGACTTCACTAGAAAAACCAGTATGATAAGCTCCTTCAAGAAAACCAGCAGCACCATACCACTTCCCTAATAGCAGTTCATGGTGGCAGAATACAGAAAAAGCAACAAGAGAGCACCCCCAAGACAAACCTCCTTTTGTCCCTTATGTTGTACATAAGCTGCCTGCCTTGGGCAGGTGTAGCACTCACTCTTGTAATACCAGCTTAATGTCATTAATCTAGTTTCAGCTGCCTATGAAAAGCCTTCACCCCATAACTGTATGAGGCTGTGGGGAGATGTGCAGGCACAAACCACAGTATATTCACGAATTATGCTGCTGTCAACATGGGAGCAAAACAAGAATTGTATTTTTCATTATTGTAATCACTATATTTCTATTAAGAATGCCCAACTTAATGGTCATTTTCCCCCCTACAGTATATTATGCTCTGTGTTAATATCTTTTACTCTATTCATCCTACAGTTTATAATTACCATGTCTTTTATTAGCATTCTCAAGTTCTGTCTATTTCCTACTGCCTGACTCATGCCATAACCCACTGTTGTTTGGACCTATGAGATATCCTATTTACTATAGGTGGTTGTACTTCTCCCTCCTCTGACTTTTCTCTCACTTTCAGAATTGTGTCTGAAACTCGGGATTATGCAGGTGTATGAACCTGGATATAGTTTCATCTGCTATCCTTACCTGTATGATCCTGCTTTGCAAATGAGCAATCTTGATTAATGCATGATACAGACATGCTCTTATTTTAGACTTCTTGTGATGTCATTCAAACCTTCTTTATCTTGTCTGGACCTTATCAAAAAGAAATCTTTGCCTCTTTTGCCATGGCTTTCAGGAAGTTATTTCAACATTTCTATAGCTATTATGTTGGTAGTGTGTTTCTTTGATTTTTTTCCTTGGACTTAGGTAGAAATCTATGGAACACTGTGGACCCCTGAATCAATGGCCCAGATCTTCAGCTTTCACTGAATTTGACAACTGTTTCACATGTCTCCCCTGCTGCATGTGGCCTAGAGATAACCTTTTGCATAACCTTCTCCTCTAGATAGCAGATGGAGGACCCTGGTGTTCTGCAGCCTGACAGGGTGAGAGGCAACAGTGAATGTGGTCATCCCTGATGGGGATGCTGTCAGATGCAACCACCCTCACTGAAGGTCATATTTTCTTTGAGAAGGTGGGGTCCGAGTGCTCCTCCAGCTATTTCCCAGTCCCACAGTACTGCCCTGGCTGCCTCAGGCCAGAAGGAAGGCTAGCTGAGCACAGCTGCTGTGGAGATCTCTAGATAATGCAGAGAAATAACCCAGAAATCATTAGGCAGAGCGAATTAGATGAGAGACTTGGTGGCATTCTGAGGAAATATAAGTAAGATTCAAGGCCATTCCTGAACTCTATTTTAGTGAGGGGAGCTCAGAAAAAAAAATTAGTTCCAACACCTTGAGTACAAATCACTGATTTTATGAATCTCTTTAAAATCTGACATTTTCCTTTACAAGAACTTCCTCTTCCCTTCCTTAAAATCCTCTCACCATGGTTGCTTTCTACATTGTGAAAGGGACACATTAGAAAATAGCATATAAGCTATAACATGCCATTAACATGACACTTGGTCCAAGGATTTGATGCCTATAACTTGTCAATGGAGGGTACCAGAGACCTAAACTGTAGTCCTAAATGTAGGTAGTCTTTCTTCCCAAGGATGCTTAGAACTATTTCAGAGCAGGGACTAACAACAGAGTTCATTTTTCCAGCACATCATAGGCAATTAATAAATATTTATTGGAGGCAAAGATGAAGAATTATTCCCATGAAATATTGCCAA
Source organism: Ctenomys sociabilis (assembly GCA_004027165.1). Classification (NCBI taxonomy): domain Eukaryota; kingdom Metazoa; phylum Chordata; class Mammalia; order Rodentia; family Ctenomyidae; genus Ctenomys; species Ctenomys sociabilis. The sequence goes on along the minus strand of PVKA01019426.1, from coordinate 28,465 downwards.
AACTTACAGCTTAAAAAAGTGACGGAGTAAATGAACACTTATTGTGCCAGATTATAAAGCCCTTAGGATGCAAAACCTGGGTCACCACTCCTCATAACCTACAGCATCAACTCTTAAGAAGGATGAACCCAGGCCTGCCTTGCCAGCCCTGCCCTTGGGGCACGCTGAGTTGGCAAATGTGGTGCGTGCCTGTAATCCTAGCTCTTGGGAGTTGTACACAGGCAGATCACTATGAGTGAGACCGTGAACACCCTGTAGACCCTTCCCTAAAACACAAAATAAAAAAAGAAGGATGAATCAAGCAACAGCACAAGTTAAACTTGTCAGAAATTTCCATATCTAACTGCTTCCAAGTGTTTACTTTGGGAGCAGCTCAGTTATTTCAGAAAATATTTAGCATTGTATGCAAATCCTAATATGACTGAAAACAGAGCAAATGAAAGCAAACTAAAAAGCAGTTCTGCTCTGCTTAAATGTCTTCAGTGACTTCCTATTACCCAGTTCAATGGTCTTCCCAGCCAGACCCCTCCACAGCTGGCTCCAGTCCACTTTTATTCCCTTACTATTCACTAAATTGTTTTAGCCTGGGAGAATTAGTGCAAAACTGAGAAAACACAGATGCAAACCTAGCTGCTCCTTCTTTTTTACAACTTTTGGAAAACGGTCTCATGCAATCTGAGTTTTAATTCTCATAGCTATAAATAAAGATATTCATATTTTCTCCTCTCAAAATTATAAGGACTAAACAAGATAACATGTAATATATGTAAAAATGTCAGTTTGAGGAACAATAGATTCCTAACAAGTGCTGGATCTCCCTCTCTACAAACTTTTCTTTTGCTTTGCTTTTCCAATTCCCTTACTCTCTCCTTAGTCATTGGGAAATAGTCACTCATACATAGTTTGGTCTGTGAATGTTCTTCTTACCAGAATCTATTCAACCAGCAAAGACTAATTTAATTAAATTTCCTTGGCCAATCCTTTACTCTCCTGTCTGGCCAGAATATCTTTTTCTCTATTCATTTTGAATACCTACAGAAAACATTGTAAATCTGCCTGACAGTGGATTTGCCCACAGATTATGTTACCTGTTATCTGTAGTACAGTGTACTGACCGTATGGAGGCTGTGCAGTGCGTAGGAAGGAACAAAAGCTTTTGCATGAGTCATACTTGGTTTCCAGCTATACAATGAAAGATGGTCTTTGTATGTAAAGAGACAGATAGGTAAATGGATGCTCTGTTTCTCCTATTAAGTAGCTCTCTGTCCAGTAAGTGTAGATATGGATTGTTTTAGGGTAAGTGGTAAGATTAGACAGAGAGTTATGAGTATATAAAAAAAGCTGTGACATAGTCAAGACTGAACCGAGACCAGGCATTACCAGGCAGCAGTATCCATTTAAGATAAGTTGCTATGTATGATAATGAATCAGCCAAGAAGAGAACTGGTAGCAGAAGGTCCCTCTTTCCTCTCTTGGGGAGGTGTTGTCTTCACTTCCTATCTGATCTCACTCGCTACATCTAATTACACTCCCCCAAATGTTTCAAATAGGTTTACCTTTTCCATCTCCAAACCCACAAGTCTCTAAGAACCTCCACTCTCTACTTTCCAGATTATTTTACAGGCACCTACCTGGCTTCTGATTTCTCCTCATTTCCCTTTAGAATCTATCTATTCTCTATGGAGGAAGCAGAGTGACTCTGAAAGTACAAATTATGTCAATATCACATTAAAATGCCTTATGGATCCTTTGGAAATACAGTATTTTAATCATGGCTTCCATGCCTGCTTTTTCCCAGAACCCAGTATTTACATGTGGGTGCTTGGGAGAGCAAGATTCAGTGCTGGTGACTGAGACTGGCATGAGGCTTAGTGTTCAGTCAATACAGTAATCTGTACTTAAAGTGAAATGATACCGCAGGCATTCAATATGGAAGACAGTTTTATACCATCATGGACCATAACAAACGTCCTCATCTGGAGGTAGGGATCAAACCAAACAGGAAAGAGAATTCCCATTTGGGAATCCGCCATCCATATTGATTTTCCTGCCTCAAGTTTTCCCCGCTCTGTCCTTTGTAATTATATATATTTTTTAAAAAAAGCATTTGAATTTTTGTTTAAACTCCTAAAAGCAAAGAATGAATCAATGAAAGAATGCATGAAACCTTACACACTTTTAGGTATGTAAGCTTTTTAGGGGGTCGGAGGTGATGTTTGTTTGTGTTACCTGGGTTGTTCAACGCTTTCAGATAATTTAAGAACAGATGAGAAAACCTGTCAAAATAGGATCCTTGGTTTCTGATGTTATAAAAGGCCTGTATGTGGGTCTAAATGACCTCTGGTAACATGTTTATGGCAGGAATCAGTATCGCATGCACACTCCAGTCACACATCTCCGCCACAACCCAAATTCTTCTTAGATGGAAATCCAGAGTGCCTGGGACCTCAGTGACCCTGTGTCCAACCAGATTCATTTCCAGGCTTTAAAGTAATCCATATTTAATAGCAGCTTCTGTTCTACTCACAAGCTGCAACTTAGCATGTCAACACAATACTGTATGAATGCTTATTATAATAAACAATGTGAGGTTTTGAAAATGCAAGCCCAGAGTTATTCTCCAAGGATCACAGGGTATAAATAAGCAGCTTGGCTTACATAGGAGAAAAAAAATGGAAATGTCACACTTGGATATGAAAACAAGAGACAGTTTCTTAATAAAGTAAGACCATAGAAGAGAACCAGCAACTGCATCTTTCTGAATCAATCTCACATATCCTAACTAACTGTATGTATCTCATAAAACATTATAATTAAGAATAAAATTTTAGGCTAATGTAGAGTGGCCACTGTTGGAAATAATGTTTTTTCTTTACAGAATACTTTTATACAATTTTTAAAGTAGACTTAATTGTGTCAAGGCAAGGCATGTTAATAAATATCCTGAACTTACTGTATTTCCTATCCTTGGATAGGCTTGGTGGTAAAGAAAAGAGAAATTATTTTCTTTGCTTTTTAGAAGCTAAGTATTTAGTAGAGGAAATTAGTCCACAAACAGACAAGACAGCAACAAATATAATGATAGACATCAGATGGTACAGCATTTTACACCTGCTGGTAGTTATGTTTGTTATAAAAGTAGACAAAGACCATGCAAGATTTGGGTAAAAACTTGAGGTAGGATAGTGTGTGGAGTGCCCCAAGATGTGCCTGCCTACTTCATCTCACTGTGTGGTGCCACATGAGCACCTCACACACAGTTATGATTTCCTGAAAGGATTACAAGGCTTCTTTTCAACATTATGAAAACAACACTGAGATTTCATCCCACCCCAGAACCAGTGACTGTTATCAAGCAGTCAACCTATAGCAAATGCTGGAGAGGCCGTAGGGAGAAAGGAACCCTTCTGTTCTATTGCTAGGAGTGCAGACTGGTACATCCACTATAGAAATTAGTGTGGAGATTCCTCAAAAAGCTAGGATTGGAGATTCCATCTACCCAGCTATTTCCCTTCTGAGTTTTTTTTTCCAGAAGACTGAAAGGCTCATACCACTGCAATATATGCACATCCATGTATATACCAGTGCAATTTATCATAGCCAAATCTTGGAAACAACCCAAATGCCCATGGCCTGAGGAATGGATTAAAAACATATGGTATTTTTACCTAACAGAGTATTACTCAGCTATGAAGAAAACAGAACAGACAAACAAAAAACCTCCTGGCATTTGTAGGTAAATGACCTTGTAGGTAAGGGACTAGAGACCATACTCATCAGCTAAATAAATCAGATGTGTATGCATAAGAGTCATATTGTCTTGCTACTGTAAGAACTGAAAGAACAAGTAAAATCTGAAAAGGAAAATAGATACTGTGAAAGACAAAAACATCTGTTCAAAGGCAAGGAACAACTGGGATAAAAAAGAGGACAAAAGAAAGAAATAAAAGGAGGGGGAAAGATATATTTATGTATATAAACAGGAGAGCTTAGATACCTGTACTGCTGATTTCTGTTGGTCTGCTGAAGGGAGCGGTGAATGCTTATATTTTTTTCTTCCCCTTTTTAATTTCTTGTAACATTTTTTTCACATCAATTTGGAATGCTTATAACTGGCAATCTAAAGAACTAATTTGAAGACAACTTCATGCAATATACCAACCATGGTTGCATTTCAAATATGGTGAATAGAAGATGTTTGTGATGATATTAGTAGAAAAATTGCAGATGGCTCAAAAAAACCCCAGAGTATCAACTAAAAATATGTCTCAGGCTTTCCATAGCAATTTTACTTACTCTGTCTAGCCCTGATGGGACTCTTAACACATGATGTAATGGAAAGTTGAATTAGTTGCATTATCTTTTTTTGTACTTTTATTCTCATTGGAAGAATGGAGAAATGTGTCCTATATAATAACTAAGGTCTCCTCAAAGAGAAAAGTATGTCATATAAAATTTTCTCTTTTAGGCATTTTCAAATGTGTTAATTACTTAAATGTATGATCACAATGCACTGATGTATTTTATGGTCTGCATAACAACAGGACATACATTTAAACAAAAAAAAACCTAAAGTGCTTTTATTTTAGGTGAATTAAATGGAATTCATCTATCTATCTACTTATCTTTTTTTCTTTTATGTATTTGGTGCAGGGTCTCACTACGGAGCAATGCCTCATAGTGATATTCCCATTTTCAGCCTCCCCAGGGCTGGGATTACAGGTACGCGGCACCACCCCAGGACTGGGTCTCCGGCTCAGCTTGTCCTGGAGCATGGCCAGTGGGGCATGTGGGACCAAGGACTGAAAAGCTTGAATAGTTTAAGTTAATGTGGGCTGCACCAAAGCAGACACTTAATCTACTGAGCTTTCTCACTGGCCCGCCACCTATTTACTTATGTTCTATAAAACTCTGTATGTCTTAGGACTCTTAATTGCCTATGGAAAGAAATTAACACTACAAAAGTGTGAAACATATTCTTATTAAATTACTGGCTTACCTCTTCCACTTTTCTGACCACCTGCATCCATTTCTTCAACACATCTACTCATTCCTCTGAAGTTTTCCTTTCACCTAATGGTATTGTGATTCCCTAGCTTTCCAAGCTAGAAAAGTTTGAGTTAGCTTGGGCTGCATTTCTCCTGTTTAGTGTCATTGATGCAGAATAATTTCAGTGTGAGTCTTAATCCTCAGTCACATTTCTTATGTTCCCAGGAAGACTCCACTGCAAAGTAGCTTAGACTTTGTTGCTTTACTTCTCAGTGTCTTGCTTTCTTTGATCCTAAAATGAGAATGATAGCAGTATTTTTGTCCTAGCAGTTTAACATTAGATAAGGTGATTACATGTTTAGAAATATGCCATGTATATATGAAGATAAATGCTAGCTAGTATTATGTTATAATTTGCTGGATTTTGTGGAGAACCTTCCTTTTTTGCTGGATTGGCATCATTGTTCAAACTGAACTTGTCCTACTAATTGGAACTCACATTGTCTTTGTAAAACTAGGTTCTAATCATACTACAGCATTTACATAACATACAGGAATTCCATTGCAGGCAAAGTCTGGAATTTGCCAAGCTCTAAGGCACAGTGAAAATGAATGGAATATATTTATGTGACCTTATCTCCATCTATCATGTACTGGTGCATCATAAATGATGCTTGTGTGGGAGACCTGCAGACTGACAAGTCCTGTGCTACCTGTGACGCCATGCCTTGTGCTGTGCCTGTACCCAGACCTCCATTGCCTCGATGATTTTGCTCAGCATTTTTACTGCTGGCAGTATTCACCTGCTTCCTTTGTGTATGAAAGTAGGCACGTGTTTATAAGACTTAGTCTGGTAGTCTTTTCTTTTTGAAAACTCACCTGTAATCTAAATATAGACAATAGTTTGGCACTGTCTTTCCCAGAACATCTTATGAATGTTGCCATTATGACACTGAACACTCTGAAATATTCTTAGTTTTTTTGTATTAGCTCGTGAACTCATTATAAACTCATTTAAGGCAATGGTCTCAGCTGGAAGAAGAAAGGGGGATTCAGGTTAGATCTAAGCTAAGCACTGTTCCAGATAGTCTACACATCATCTCTCATTTAATCTTACAATGAGGGTGTAAGATTTTGTTTTTTTGTACTTAGGACAGAGTCTATAGGCTCTCTAGGGTCTCACTATATATCATAGTGATTCACCTTTTCTCAGCCTCCCAAATTCTGGGATTATAGGCGTGCACCATCATGCCCAATCTCAGTTGCTGTCTCAATGCACCCCAGGGGTGGGGCTGGCACAGAACTCTGGTGATTGAACCCTGGCCACTGTGTTCTATGTAAGCAGGAGCCTTTGCCCACTAAGCTATCAAGCCAGAAGAACATGTAAAATTAATGATACCCTGAGATCAAGAGGTTAAGTAATGTGCCACAATTGTGAAGCATAAAAACACAGGCTCTCAATTAGGGAGGTAAGTGTTCTATCACAGTTTCTGAGCATCTTTAGGTGCTGTCATGGCTACCATGGCTAACTTGATGTCTGATTTATTTCAGAATGCTGACTTTTCACAATTTTTTTGAGTTTGGAGAAGAGCCACAGGTCTCATAGTGCCATAAGTGCTGAATGAGGAAGGTGAGAACCCTTTAGGAGTCTCCCTTTCTTCTCAGTGGTGCTCAGCTGCAGCATCCACTGCATTTTTGATCACACATTCTAAAGACACATAAAAGAGGACTTCCAGAACTTCCTCATAAAGTGGCAAGAGTGATGGCGAGCACATGTTTGAATCAAAGGGAGTACTCATAGAGGGGTCAATGGCTCTTTATCTTTTAAACTTTAGCAAAGTTTAAAAATTTGAGTAGCACCTTATATTTTGTTCATTTTTTGTATTTCATGTATAGACATAAATGGCTTTCAGAAGACTCACATTCTTGCTGTCTCCATGAGGAACTGATCATTTTTAGAAAGTATAATCTATATTTTTAATCACTAAAACCTACAAATTAGGGATATTATGGAATATCATATGATATTTCCATACATTCATCTTGTCTTTATGGTGAAATCATTCAAACTCCTCCCTTTTTGATTGTTCATAGGTATAATGTATTATTATCATGTGAAGTTGCCCTGGTGTACCTTGGCACAGAAGAACTTTCTCTTATTTGATTAGAGCCTAGTCCCTGCTTCTCAGCCTCTCCTGATGTAGCTTTTCCCCCAGAATTGATTATTTTTTTCAGATGATGACATGCATATTGAGAGCAGTCCCTGCGTCAAGAGCGTGTCTGTGCAGTATTCATGCTCAGAGGCCCAAGAGAAGCAAGTATCTCCCTGTGCTTCGGAAACATGAAGCATTCCCCAGCTGACACTAGTCTTTAACCAGAGAAATGATTCTTGGTTTATTTTCTATATTAGGTTTTCTTGAAGTTTTGTTCATTAAAAACACAACAAATTATGCACTTTAAAACAATTAAAATTTACTGACCGATAGCATCTTTAAACCTTATCCCCTGTCATAAACCTCAGGTAATATTTCAAACCAAAGTTACCAACAAATAAGCATTAATTTTTAATGTAGTTTCAACCTGGTGTGAGCCATGACAGAGGATTGGTAAAGGCAGAAAGTATATTCATAAGGTCAACAGATAAGACATTTTTCAATTTTACTACATACATATTGTCCTTGGAACTCTAGACACAGAGTAGCTGTGCATCTAGGGAAACTGATCACCATATTAAAAGAGGAAGAAGGAAAACTGGAAGCTCATTCAGGCAGATTGCAGTTTCATTCCTAAGGAAAATACTGCACAAACAAGATAGCTTGTTGCCCAACAAGGTCACACTGAATGCAGCACAGGCAGCTTTCACAGTAGGGTGGCTCTGATCTTTGGGTCCATTTTAGTAGTTTCCAGTCCTTCTGGCACGGACAGGCTTTCACCTTAATAAATCCAATGTTGCTGAAGGGGTCTGCCATTTCCAGCTCCCATCTGAGGATAACTCAGGGAGAGATTTATCCTTGTCCATGTGGCCAAGCTGCTCCACAGGCAGTGTCAGTGGGAAAGGTCACCTGCTGATTCTCTGCCAAAGCGCTAGTTCTTCAGGCCATATCCGTGGCTGGAGCATTGAAATGTGTTCAGCATCTTCTCTGGGGCAGAGGCATTAAAGTTAAAAGTTGCAGATTGAAGGAAGGCAGCAAGCACGTTGCACTTGAGGACAGGAGCTCTAGCTGGGACAGCACTGTTGCCTATGGTGACAGAATTTATTTTCTGAACAAGAAGAGTTTTTAAGGGCAAAAGGGAAAGGACATTGGAACCGAACCTCTCCTGCCTCTGTAACCCAACTCCACCCAGCTCACCCAGCCTTCCTTTTCCTACTGTGTATTCTAATCTCTGTTTTCTGGCCTGAAAGCCTGTGCATATCTCATTTGTGTTTTGAGAGACTTCCCCACAGGCTTCATTTTATCCATGAGCTGAAGACTTGGCAGATATCTGTGACTAGCTCTGGCAGAGAGTTTTGTTGTTTTGCTTTCAAAGTCAAAGCTGTTGGTTTGTTCTGGTTTTAAAATTTTACCTTACATATTATCAATATTTTTGAAATGTTAAGATTTATGGAATAAAATTGCCTAGAAAAAATGGAACTATCCAGGCTATGCGATTCATATCTTAGCATATACTGAGTCCTCAAGCTATAAATTGAACTGATAATATACAAGTGGTTGTTTGTCTTTAAAAATTAGCAGTTCATAGATTCTCCTTGTCCCGGCTCTAAGGCACCATCAACATCTGTTCCCAACTATCTGGATGATTAATGAACAAGCTTCTTGATAGGTGAAAGGAGAGAATTTTATTAATGGGGCATGGGTTTGAGCACAATTTAAAAATAAAGATGGTTTAAACAAAGAAATCAACTGCCTCTCACCCAATACTTTTTAAATCAATATTTCAGATTTTTGAAGTGAATGGCTGACATTTGCCACACTGAACACAAAGTGGAGAAAGAAATAGTGATTGATTTGAACCAAACTCGGTCAAGTCATAACAACTGATCTTAACAAAGACTGTATCCTGATGAGTGGTGAGTGCCAACGTATTTGGAGAGGGTGTATTATGGACTCAGTGAGAATGACTATTGCTCTCAGAGACAGAGTTGTTCTTGGAAAGAGTCATATTATAGAATGGCTGTTGAATGTTGCACAAGAGCCAGTGTGGTAAAGGCTTTATTCCTAGGTGGTATATTGGTGGAGGTAGAATCTTTAGGAGGGAAAGCCTAACAGGAGGCAGTTAGATGATGGAGGGAGTGTCCTTGAAGGGGAGGGTCAAACTTTAGTCCTCTTTTCCTTGCCATGAGGTGAACAGCTTGCCCTCCCATGTGATGTCCACCACTACCATCTAGCAACTCCTCCAAAACTCCAAAGCAATTCAGCTACTTCATCTTGAACTGGATCCTCCAAAACTGTGATCCAAAATAACTCTTTTCTATTTGTATGCTAATTAACTCTGGCATTATATTCAGCGATGGAAAGCTAACAAAGAGAAGCTGACTAAAATAGACCAAATAGACTGGGGCCCAATTCCAGTACAATCAGTGTGTATTTAGGCTCTCATAGTTACTATATATCCAGCATGATGAAAGGGAGAGAAAGAGAGGGAGAGTGAAAGGAAGATATAGAGAAGGTGGGGACAGAGAGAGAGAGAGAGAGAGAGAGAGAGAGAGAGAGAGAGAGAGAGAGACAGAGAGACAGAGACAGAGACAGAGACAATGGGACAGAGAAAGAAAGAGACAGAGAGAGACACAGAGAGTAAGAGGGACAGAGAGACAGAGAATCAGACAAAGAGACAGAGAAAGAGAATTGCTACTGTTGAAGGACAATTAGTTATTTAAGAATTCCCACATATTCTGTATTTCTTATATAGACACAGAATGGTTCTTAAGAATATGCCTACATTATTCAACTTTCCTGTTGCTAGGAAAAGTACCTCAGACCTACAACATAAAGGAGGAATGGGTTATTTGGCTTACGATTTCTGAATTTTCATTCCATGGTTACCTGGCTACCAAGTAGACAGGGCATAAATGTCTAGTGGACCAACGCTCCTCAAGCTGTGGTAGGAAAGAAATGGAGTGGAAGAACAACACCAGAGAAGAGGGGCCCAGAAGTCAGATAGATAACCAAAGTCACTCAACCATGATGGAAGTGTGGTTTACTCTATTCCTTAATGGCTCTTAAGTCAGTCAACTAGTTAAGCCTGCCTAAGTGTCACAGTACTATACAGTCATATATTTAATTTCACAGAACAGACAGAGATAACTTTTAAATTTAATTCAAGCCGGGCGTGGTGGCGCATGCCTGTAATCCCAGCACTCCGGGAGGCTGAGGCTGGAGGATTGTTGTGAGTTCGAGACCAGCTTGAGCTACAAAGTGAGCTTAAGGCCAGCCTGAACTGCATGGTGAGACCCTGCCTCAAAAAGACAAAAAAAAATAAATAAATAAATTTAATTCAGTCTAACTGAAAACCTGTTAATATAAGAAATTAAATATCCCCAGAACTTGCCATAATCCAATATAATGGTCCCCTAGAACCCAGAGGGAATTGGTTTCAGGATGTCCTATGGATACGAAAATTCATGTGCATTCAAGTTCCTTAAATAAAGCAGCATAGTGTTTGTGTATACAATATTATCACCTATACAATCCTTCTATATATTCTAAATCACCTATAGATCATGTAAACTAGCTAGTACATGTAAAGGTATGTGAACAGTTGATATCCTGAGTTGTTTAAGAAATTATTACAAGGCAAAATATATATATTCAGTAAGGCATACTTTTTAAAAATATGTTTGATTTGCAATTGATTGAATCAACCAACACAGACAGTATGAGTGTGTGTGGATGATTGTGTCATCAAACTACACATGAGTTTCTCTTAAATATCTTGAACTGTCTTTCTCAGATATTAATTGGGTGACTTAATTGGTATAACAGTATAATAGAGAAAATTTCATGGCTATGTATTTACTTGCCATAGTGCAGTTCTTTTTATTTTTTACTCATTTTAATGAGGAAAAAGGTAAAATAGCCATGAAAGAGTTTCAAAACAGTTTAGTAGGACAGTTACAATAACTAATACATTGCATATTGTTGTCTTCACAGTAGTTATTCAGAGGACAAGATGCAGACACGATATCTTGTCTAAATAATATTAGTACAAACCCTTCTTCTCATTGAACTAAGAGAAAGCAGCTGTACATCTATCCTAACTATCTTGTATATACATATATTTTTTTTCACTACAAAATGGTCCTTTATTTATATCCCTCTTTTTCTGTTCTGTTTTGTCAGAGATGGGTGTTCCACTGAAGTTAGAGAAGCTGTGTTTGGAGAAATCTTTAAAGGACCTTTCCACACCTAAAGCCAGTCTAAAGATTGTAGGTACTTGGATTCAGCAAAATAATGCAATATAGCTCAATAGTCCATAATAGTAGAACTCACAATGTCAGAAGTTGTTCATTTGAGCCTTTTATAGCTCAGCATATTAATATGGCATTACTTTTTATACCTTGTGCTTATACTTTTCCGCTGGATGGTTAAGACCAAGTTAAAGCAAGACCACTGAAAGATATTCTAGAGAGGGACCAAAGTGAACACAACTCCATGAAGCAGAATGGAAAGAACTCATCAAATAGGGCAAACAAACACAGGAGAAAAAGGGTATACAACAGCACATGAATAGTATAGAGCAGTTTTGACAAATGGGATCCTGTTATGGTCAGCATTTGTTCCCCTGAGACGTACATGGGGAATTCCCAGAATGGTCCAAAAAGCCTGTATTCCCCAGGTCTTCTGCATCTTGATATTACACTCCTGAGGGTACGCTAACCTTGTTCTTCGAAAAACTACCCAACTCATATAAAAACATTTAAATTTAGTTGAACAGTTGAAGACTCAAGTACTACCTTTTCATGGTTTTGAAGTATCTGTTTGCAGATATTCAAACTTTGGCTAATAATTAAATGTTGATTTTACTGACACATAGCTATATAAAAATATGATTGTTTAATTTCAGAAGAATGAATCTATAATGACAAATTGAATAAATTGAGCCTAGAATGTTAAGGGACACATAAAAGTCTTCCTGTCAAGCAGATGCAGGGTGAAAATGCCTGCAAAACTGAGGGACAATGTATATTCTGGCTACATTGTGTGACTTTGGGGTGAAACTTTACTATTCTGAATTTTGGTTTGACATGTATAAAAGGGACAATAACAAATCTACAAGTGAGGCAGATAGTGCAAACTAATAGTACTTAAACAATGCAAGTTAATACTATGTTATCATGCTATCAGGTAGAAAAATTAAGCCATATAAATTGCTGTGATATCTGATAATGGTTCACTTCTTTTAAGACTTGAAGTGAGTAGCAAAATTGTTCTGTTGTAGACTACACTGGCATCTGTGGAAGTAGAACATACAGAAATGGAATTACTTATTCATCTTGTTTTTCTAAAGGTCATATACTATACATGATAGAGCTTTCCCTGAAGACTGTATCTATGCATCCTAGAGCTCCATGGGAATTACAGATGCTCTGATGAAGAAAAATAATTCTAAAGTATTCCTCAAATCAAGGTCAAATGGAAACAAAAGTAACACTAAAATTTATTGTAGAGCAAGTTAATAGATATAGTTCAAAAGTGTCTGTGCTAGTACTGCATGCTAAAATGTTGAAACAAGGGCCAGTGAAATAGCTCAGCAGGCTAAGTGCTTGCTTAGGCAAGCACAGAGACTGTGTTCCACCCTGGCCCCACATACCACCCAGGCCTTGCCCCCAGTTGCACTGAGGCAGCTGTAGAGTCCAGGTGTGGTGGTGCACGCCTGTAATCCCAGCACTGGAAAGGCTGAAAACAGGAGGATTGCTCTGAGTCCAAGATGCACAGCCAGACTTGTGCCAAATAAATAAAAAATAAAGCAAAATTTAAAAAATAAAATAAAAATGTTGAAACAGAAAGTCTTGTGTATATTGTTGCTGATGTCTTAGCGCCCTTAGGATTTTATCATTTATTTGTCTTTTTTTTTTTTTTTTTTTTGTGGAACTGGGGATTGAACTCAGGCCCTTGTGCTTGCCAGGCAAGTGCTTATTCTACTGAGCCATCTCCGTGGCCCAGGATTTTATCATTTAAAAGCACAGATAAATTAAGGTCCTTTGTCCAATAATCCCTTGGCTTTAGGAATAAAAGCAGAAAACTGATCAGCTACCAAAGTCCTTATTCATTTGCCAGTTTGGGGCTTCTGAAAACTAGCCGTCACCCGTCATTGTTTAGCATTCAAATACTTAAATTGGCAAAGAGAAGCACGAGGGGGCACACTGAGCAGCACAGTGCAGTTTTCCTCCCATGAACACACGGTGTGCTGCCTCTCTCACACGTTTCCACGTCCACTCAGGTGGGATGCAATTTTGCAAATATTGTAGCAATGACAAAATAGTGGGGAAAGAATCCTAAAAAGCTTTGCCAGTATTGAGATTTAAAAAAATACTCTGAGGAACCATTGGAGATTTTGAGCAGAGGATTTGGATGATTTTGATTTTAAAATGTATAACTCTGGCTACAATATACGGAGCAGATGGTGAGGGACAAGTTTGGGAAGGAAGAGACTAGTTGGGAAACTGTTGAATTAACTCAGATGAGAGACAGAAGTGACTGACATCATGGCAAATTTCTTGTTATATTTTGGATTTAAAAAGAATTACGACTGAAGAAACAAAAGGGAGTTGAATTATCATTTATTGTGAGGATAGGATGACTGATGAAACACAGGCCTTGACAGGATGGTAAGAGTTTGGAAGTCTGTGTCTGAAGAGCTTGAAAGGCCTGTTATACACCCAATGTTGTCTAGTGTAGTGTTGCAGACAGGACTCTGGAACTGAGGCATCAGGTGGGCAGAGAAGACAGGAAATGGTTGGTAGGATATCATCAAATGGAGGGTGTTTGAAGGAGACCTCTTTGTCAGTGTAACACTTAAGAAATAGATTTGAAGAAAAAGGATAAATTAGTAAGTAGATCTCTTCACCTGAGTTTTCAGGATATATTTAGTGTTTTATAGCTCCATGAATAGTACTGCACAGGCAGGTGGTGTAGCTACCGAAGGAAGAGGTTAAAGGACTGAGCAATTAAGGCCCTTTCACAGTTACAGGCTGGACAAATTAGACATGAGTAAAAGAAGCTGAGAAGGAGCCTCAGGTGCAGGGAAAAAAACTAAGAGCACTGTTTCTAAATTACATAAAGAAAATGTTTCAAGGATAAAGGAAAAGGCACTGCGACAAATGCTGCAAGATGTCATGCAAGGTGAGAACTGATGGCTGAACATGAATTGTGTGAATATAGGCATCACTGATGATGATGGGATTAACTTTGTGAAGTAGTAAGGATAAAAGTCCGAGTCAGGACAGGTCAAGAAAAAGTCAAGGGGAAATAAAAATGAGGGGTATGTGCAATTGTTTCAGGGGAGTTTTGCAAAAAAGAGGAAGGAGAATAAGCATTATCAAAGGAATGTAAATTCAAGATAAGGTGGATCTAATGCATATGACCCTGAGAGGGTGCACATCGTGGATACAATAGAGAGCGCGGATGGTCCCAAGAGCTGTGTCCTTGCGCATCTTTGTCAGCCCAAGGCAGGAAGTGTAGTTGTTCTGCTCACTGTTCCTGCAAAGCCTGGGTGTTTGGAGATGAACATGCACAGGTTTATAGATTTAATGGTGGCTCTGTAAATTCTTTTCTGATTGGTTCATATCCTCCCGATCCTCAAAAGGAATAATGAGCAAAGACACTATCTGATATTCAGGACATGGAAAGGAAAAGCTGGTAGGGAGATGAAGGAAGAAAAATATCCTTAACTAGTTGTTTAGAAAAAAAAGGTTTATTGGGTCTGGAAAGATGGCTCAGTGGCATAAGCGCTTCCCTGGCAAGCACAAGGTCTTGAGTTCAATCTCTGGTTCCTCCTGGCTGGTTCATGTCCTGCCTGAGTCCTAACTAAAATGGCTAAGACAGAGATGAGTAAATTAGCACATGTGGGCATGCAGTGTGGAAGGAGTTTGGGGCCAGGTTGAAGACATGTGGGTTCTGACCTAGACCCTGTTACTGGTCACATCTTCTACCTGTGATGGTGAACATGTGACTATGTGCATGTTAGTCTTTATGGGCAGTACTTCCCCATCGATGGTTAAATTCATATATAAATTCTGAAATTGGAAAGTAATTTCATTATCGTTCACAGAAACGAGTGAAGGGGCCAAGGACAGTGTGACAATTAAGCTGGACTGCCAACTGGATGGACTTGAGAGCCACTCAGGGGTTTAGGAAAGCATGCTTGTGTCATGGAGGTTTACTCTTTGGCACGATAATCTGCTCCCTGGCACTCTCCTCTCTGGTGCTCTTTCCCTGCTGTGCTTCCCAATTATTATGGAGAGAGAAGTTTTGTTCTTCCACAATGATATGTCTGCCTTAGAATCAGCCAACAATGGACTGCATCCCCTGAGTTCATGAGCCGAGTCAAATTTCCCTTTCTTTAAATTGTAGGTGTAAGGCACTATGACCTGAGATGAAAAGCTGACTCTTACAAAAGGCATAGAGCCCATCTGTGGCCAAAGTTCTGGAAACATTGCTTTTAGCTGTAGCCTGATAGAGGTGTGGCAGGAGCTGCCTTTTACCCAGAAATGTATTAATGTTTTCAGGACAGCTGGGGCTAACTTTATCATTTAAATATCATACATGCTTTATAAACATGTTATAAATTGTTTAAACTGAACTAGATTGAATTGAGCATTCTATGAGGGAAATGAATTTATTATAATCCATCATGTCCTTCTGGAACAGACATGATGTTGCTAAGAATTGGTAGTCGCATAAATAATTTTTCCAGATGCTAACATACATAGAAATCAAGTCATGCATGCCAATTAACCTGTTAACCTGAGTTTTTGCATTGAGACATACTTTTGTCTTAATTAGCTCACAATAAATGTCCTAGCTCATAATTTAGGTAAACATTTTTGGTTCATGCCCACTTTTCTTTATAGCCTATGTTACCCAAATATACATGATTCTTGAACAGTACATTTTAGCAAATAAGGGAATTAACCATCATCAAGTTTTACCTTGCATGAAAATGTTGGTAAAGGTGGGGCAGAGCTAATTCTTTAGTGATTTTTTGTAAATGAACATTGGCTAAGTTACAACTGAATTAATGTAAAATTAAATATTACAGTAAGGCTATTATCAAAAGAGGTCACAGTGATGAATGGCCTACTTAAATGAAACCACCAAGAAAGAATTTGAACTACAGCCTATCAATCCCAGTCCGTTTGCGAGTGTCCATTTTTATGCAGATTAAACTGTATTTCAGGTTAATAAATCAGCATGACATACCTTACGACACGAACCAAATTTCTTTCTTTCTTTAATGCTAAGCAGTCAGAGCCACCACTGGGGTGGATGCAGCTTACAAAGAATTTTATAGTAATGAGGAGCAATGACTAAGAGTCTTGGTAGATGATAATTTGGTTCAGATTGTGGGACCTCTGGTCTCAATTTCTTTTCCTTAAGGATGACAGACCCTGGATTGAGGACGGCAGATCTTTGCAGAACTACTTATATTGACTATGTTGTTGCTCAAGGTTGCGCTTGTCCTTTCCGCTTTTCTGTATGAATCCAGGTGCACATCACACATTCTTTTTAGTCATCACTAATGCATTTTTTTCTTTCCTTAAATTAAGGGAAATTCAGTGAAATATTTCTGGGAAACTGGAGTGCTAAATGTAGCATGTCAGATTAAATGGTTGTACACGTAGAACAGATCAAGCCTATGCTATTTGGCCAACTGAAAATGTTGGTGCTACACGTGCGATAACATGCAGTGATGAATAACATGGCTAGGAGTGAGGGCGACAGATTAGCCCTACTCTAATCAGCTCTTTGACCTTAGACAAATGTCTAAAATTAAAAAGTATAGCAAAGAACACTGTGCATGATAGGCTCTCAATGAATATTTAGTGTCTGGTACAGTGAACTTAAACTTTTCTGATCCAAGACTTCTTTCTAAATTACGCAGCATATCTTGCAAGGATGGAAAAGGTGACAGCTGTAATTGGCCCACCTGCCTACAAAAATGGGCCTGCTTGCTCTCACTGGTCGCATGGAAAAGTGCTGTGATAAGTGACTTCCTACATCAATTCAGGTTATTCACTGTTTAAGTATTTTAAAATGCCTTCATGCTTGTGATGGCAGAGCTGTCCCTATAGCCAAGGAAGTGGACGTCATCATTTGTGAGGAGAGCAACAACAAAGGAGAACGCTAGTGACTCCTCCAAGCTGGCTCAGCTGACTAATTCCTTGTAGCCTGGGAACTCAGGTATCCAATGACCAGGATATCCCGTGCTTTTACTACCACAAGTTGTCACTGTTTCTCTGCACACTCACTTGGAGGATAATACTATTTCCTGAAAAAACAGTGGCCAAAAGGAATTACCCTCCAGACCTGAAGGCTGTGGACATCTGGAAGGAAGGAGTCTGCTGTGATGTTCTTTATGGTCACTGTTGCTCGGCGGTGTTCCTTGTCACTTTCTCTTCTGCTGAGTGACACTATGTGAGGTGATTGGGAAGGAAGGTAATTGGCTTGGTCCCCAGAAGTGTCATGCTGTGGTTGTGGCATGACCTGTTTATGTCATGAGCAGCATGTCTCACAGAGGGAAATATCCTGGAGTCTGGCCAGGGCAGGAGAGAAGCCACATGGCCAGCGACTACTGTAGCTGCGGCAGCAGCAGGAAGCAGCCTCCTAGCTGTGCACCATCTTGGGAGTGTGTGGTACCGCCAAAGCAAAAGGCAGGATATGCCTGCGTGCTGAGGAGGTGATATTACAAGTGCCATTATGACTTCCTCTTAGGCTTATATGGCTGAAAAAGTAGCTGCTTGATTCAATTTTTTCAGTTTTCTCCACTGATGCTTGGCTTCTCTGGATTTTTCCAGAGTTTTGTTCTGCCCTACTTCTACAAATGTTATTAATTTATAAAATGTTTTTAATAATTGGTTTAGAGACTGGGCATGGTGGTGCACACCTGTAATCTCAGTTTTTGGGAGGCTGTAAACAGGTGAATCACTATGAGTCTGATCTAGTAGTGGGACCCTGAATACATCCTGTAGATCCTTCCCTAAGATACAAAATAAATAATTAAATAAATCATCTAATTTAATATTTGCTTTATGATTGACTCAATAATCATTATCATAGTTCATAACATTTTATATATCTAATACTAGAGATGTATATCCATTTGAAGGCAAAATATACTATAGAGCTAGCTATAAAATTAATTTTAATACATACAAAGTGATGAATAATGCTGTTATATACAATATATATTATACCCAGATCTTAGACATAAAATGATCAAAATTTTTGACATCACTGTAAATTTGGTTCAACCACTTAAAACTTGGTCCATATCTATTGTATTTGATTAAATGAGCATTTTATTACTATGTGAATCAATTACATTTATGTTTTAGGTAATGTCTATTTTTTGTTATTAATACTCTTTATTAAACTTATAAAAACTATAAAGATGTCCATTAATTTTTGTACAGTTAGACCCATCAGAGTAATCTAAATTTTGCCTGAAGAATAAAAACTAAGTAAATTCATGTAAAGATTTCTGTATATCTGTGGTGATAATTGCTGTTAACCTCATGGTATATTGAATGCATTTGTGTCTCCCAAGCATGCTGGCCTTCTAAGTTGTAGGACTTCGCAAAATTTTTCATCATACTGATAACCTCCTGATTAAAGTTGGTCAGAAGGATAGATGTTTTCAGGCTTATTTTTATGGAATTGTTTTAGAATTATGATAATTAGATGTTACTAAAAAAGTATACTGTACAAGAAATACTACTCTAAAAATTAAAGATTGGAGGGCTGGTGAGATAGCTCAGGGACTAAGCACCTGCTTTGGCAAGCGTAGGGACCAGGGTTCCATCCCTTGTCCCCCATGCTGTGCTGGTCCCACCCCCAGGGCACACGGAGCTGACGACCACATCCAGGCATGGTGGCCGGTGCCTGTAATTCCAGTGCTGGGGAGGCTGAAAACAGGAGGGTCACTAAAAGTCCAAGCTGTGTAGTGAAACCCTGTATCAAATACATAAATGAAAAAAAAAGTTAAACTTTGGGCAATAGTTACCTATGAAGTAACTATAAACAAGTACTTGTATTTGGTTCCTTTATTTTAAAAAAGTAGTAAATTTAGATGAGAATTTGTGATATTTTATAATTGGATAAACTAATTTATTGATGAGTTATTTTATTATTTTTGTAGTTGATTTTTTATTAATTTTATTGAGAAATAAATAACAATGAGACAGTTTCAAAACTGATTAGTGGGACAATTTCAATAATTAATACATTGCATATTATTGTTGAGTTATTTTATAGTGGAATAGAAATCTACTCATTTAGAGATAAAACCTAGTGGTTTTCACATAATAGTGTCATAATAATTGTTATGCTAAAATCTTTCTTTGTAGTACTTTATAACTGTTGTCTAATAAAATGCTACAGAATTATGACTTGTTGAGGAAAATTTAAGTGGTCTATTAAGATGGTAGGCCACTACCTATAGTAATGATAAAATGTAATCATGACTCTTAATAAGAATGATGACCACAATGAACAGAAGTGGTAGCTGTTCTCTATTCATTTGTATTGTCAAAGTATCTAATATTTGAAAGAGATAACAATGTTTAAGATTAAAGCCTAAACTTCCCACTTGAAGGCTGGTATAACCGAACCTCTGGGTGTTCAACAACTGAGGCTTAAAAAAGCAAATCTAAAAAAATTTCTTGAGCTAAGAAAGCCACCATTTTGGCCTTCCACTTCAATGTCACCCAGGATCCAGGGCATGATGCAAATTCTCTAAGAGGACTCTACTATTCTGATGAGTTAGGCAACTTCCACAGCACAGACTGTTGGTTCTCAGCACACAGAGTCAGCAATACATATTGCGTTTACAAGAAAGGACGGCTAAAGGACTACTTGAGGGCTGGCCAGATAGCTCCATGGATTAAAGCACCTGCTCAGGTAGAGGCAGGGACTGGGGTTCATTCTTTGGCCTGCCATGCCAGCTCCATTCCCAGTGTGCACTGAGATGGCAACTGAGACTGGTGTGGTGGCACATGCCTGTAATCCCAGCATTTGACAGTGTGAAAACAGGAAGATCATTACATGTCCTATCGGTATAGTGAGACACTGTAGACCATGTACTAAATACATATAAATAAATAAATAAATAAAGGTCTACTGAGGAGAGAAATGTCCCCCAAGTTTCCGCAAGAATTGGTCAAACAAAGATTGGTCCTGGTCAAACACAAATCACAACCATCCTGGCAGATGGGATAAGTGAAAGAAGAAAAAAATCAGAAAAGCTAAGAGTCTTTACATATGTTCTCCAAAGTAATCCTTGAAGAGCTTTAGCTGAACTTGAGAAATACATATAAATATATTCATTTTCCTTAAACAGGGGAACTTTAATTTGATCTTAAATACTCATCAGAAATGAGAGGAGAGAGAGGGAGAGGTAAAGGGGAGAGGGAAGGAGGGAGAGAGAGAGAGAGAGAGAGAGAGAGAGAGAGAGAGAGAGAGAGAGAGAGAGAGAGAGAGAGAGA